>JAPCYS010001465.1:0-50636 GCA_028641055.1 Alopecurus myosuroides | reverse complement strand
TCTATATCTCGCACTCTCTTAGTTCTAAGAATTCTTTTATTTTGTCAGTCTCTGAGTTAATTTTGGTAAGTCACTTATTTATATCATTCTTTCTTTTTCAGTTCATTATTTTACTCAGTATTTTCCTCAATTTCTTATGTTATCTTTGTCATTTAATGTAGTTAGTTCCTTAGTTTGTTTTTTCAGTCCTCAATTAATCACCTCCTCAACTTCTCAGTTTTTTGGTGACTTAGTTTCTCAATTAGCCTTTGTTTTTCGGTTAATAGTCCTTTGGTTCGTCTCTTTATCCAGTCTCTGATTTTATTTCCCTAAGTACCCCATTTTTATTTTCCCAAGTCCCTCATTACTTCAGCCCTCCTTTTTGACATTTCACTCAGTATCTTAGTCATTTAGTTGTTTTTTTTATCTTTGTGACTCGGTCTTTCTCTTCAGTCTCTCAAATCTTTGTCACTCATTTCATAGCATTTGATCAGTTTAGTCATTTCATTTATTGGCATTTCAAAATTCATTCATTCCTTTTGCGTTGAATATGTTGAGTTGAGGCTATGTCTTAGCATTTCCAAATTTATTCACTCATTCATTGGCTATTTGCCTCAAACTGGTGGTGTCATGCCACACGTCGGGGTGCCACCTTGCTCAGCCCCAACCGGGAACCCGGTCACACCCCAGTTTTTGGGCGTCTGTAATATAGTATGAGAGGATAATTTGTGAGCCAAAAAAAACTTTTGTAATATGTTTTTGTCAACCAACATATGTATGTGACCATGAGTATCTATGCAATGCAAGCAACATTTCCTTTTAAATCAAAAATCATTTTTTTTCTCTGTTGATCACTAGTTGTTTATGTGATGTTTTCCATATGATAAGTTGAGTAACTTTTGTCCCAAGTGTGTGATCAAGGTTGTTTTCAACTTAACAATATTGTTTGGCTTTGTTTGAATCAAGAAAACAAAATGGCAATTGAAAATATGGATGTTTTCTGTTAGTTTTTCTATTAAGGTTTATCCCTGAAAAACTAGCCAAATATCATTTTCTAGCACTTGTTTTCAATAGGTTAGGGTATCCAATTTTATGTTATCTTTGCATATAATTACTCTCTGATATGTGGACTACAAAGCTATAAGCTTGGTTTTATTTGTAGAGTTTGAAAACAAACAATTGCATGCATGTTTTTGTTGGAAGAAAATAAGACAGAAAAATAGACAATTTGGAAAATAGAGAAAAACAGAAAGGTGGCCTTTTTTCACGTTGTTTTCAAAACCTTACACATTTCGAAAAATGGTTTTAAAAGATGTTTCTGAATTTTCAAATCATGTATAACATTTTCCAACTTAGAATTTCAAATTTTGACTCCAATTACTATTTTAATCATGAGTGACCTTTTGGTTGAAATTGTCTATTTCCAACACTTAGAGAAAATCGACTAAGTCATTTCTGAACTTTCTGAATCTGTTATTTTTACAGAACTTTGGTTAATTGTTTTGATTTTATTTGGTGCAAATGGCAGGGGGAATCCTTGCCAAGTCTCTTCTCCTATGTTTACACTTCGAGTTGATGCCTTGGATCCATTTGATAGTCGAGTTGGGAGGGAGAGAAGTGAGGGGGACAAGAGGGAGAAAACAGGGGGGCAAGCCGCGGACACATAGTGCGCGCTCACCGCGCGCACTATGGCCACGACGTGCCGCACCCAGATTGTCTCCTCTCCTCCTACTTATAGTGTCGCACCCCCTAGCTCATTAGCCACCCGTTGCACGGTGTGTGCACGCCCGTGGACACCGCCCCGTGCCATCCGCAGCGTGTTCGAGAGCATGTCGTGACCACGACCCCGCGCCCTAGCGCATAAAAGCATCGCACGCCCCCACTGCCTCGCCACACACCTCTCCACCTCCACCGCGCTCACCTCTACACGCCCACTCGATCCCGATCGCTCCCAGTGAGCGAGGCGGGAGAGTTTCACCGCCGGCCACCGAGAACACCCCGAGAAGGTGGAGCTCACCCAAGAATTCCTAGCCCTCCATTGCACCCTAGCTACGCTCCCCGTACGCATGCGACCCTACCTGACCACTACCCTTGACCATTCGCTTGCAGGAGCCGCGCCGCCGTCGTCGGAGCCGCCGCAGCCACTCTTTACCTCGCTGACGTTTGGAGCCGCCTCGACCACTGCTGTCTGTTCGTCTGCACCGCGTCGATCACTTGCGACCTTCCCAACACCTCACCATTGTCCTACGTCGCCCCTAGGTGAGCACATCACTGTCGCCATCTCGCTGCTGCGCGCGGATGAGAGAGAGAAAGGGACGAAGAAGAAAGAACAGGGACCGTAGATCTCACGATCTACGGCCCCCTTTGAACCGAGCGTTGCTGTGCCGCGCGAGCGCGTTCGCGTGCACGTGGATTACTTTCCCCGCTAGATGGGTCACGTCCGTATTGGATCTGGCCCCTGCCCCGTTAGCCCCTGCGTTTTTATTTCCTTTTTAAAAGTAACATGATATGAACCCTAGCTTTTGTCCTAAGAAAAATATAAAAAGGGGGTTTATATCCAAACAAAAAATCATTCTTGTAGGTTAACATTTTCTTAACCACATCCAAGTGATATATCTACATTTTGTGTATTATTTTTGCGGTAGCATTTAATTTGACAAAGACTATCTTTTACGCCATTATTGGTATAACTTCCAAAATATGAATCCAAATTTGGCAAACTAATTGTTTTGGATATCCCTTAGTGATATATATTAGTATCTCTTGGTCTTGCATGAAGGAGAGCTTCCTAGAGAGAATGCCATGCATTTTGAGAAAATAACAGAGAGCCCTTCTAGTATTTTTATAAGTTGTTTGATGATTAATTTTGATGTGAATCCAATTGAACGAGTTTTCGTATGATTATACCTACCTAGTCCTAGCTTGGTGTAATTTTTAGAGCTTCATAATAATTATGGTGTGCATAACTAGTTTTAGCACTTTTCAGTTTTTATTTATTCTTATGTAAATGGTTTTAAATAGATACATGTGTATTAGAATCTTGTTTTCTAGCATGTGTAGAAGTGTTACTCTCTGTTATAATGTTGTTTTCACATTACTAGCATGTTAGAAAAAATAAGCATGTTTGGACACAAATAGAAATAAGAAATATCATAGTATCGTTTTCTAGTATTTTTCTTAAATAGAAATGTGGACAAAGTATTATTAGGTTTCGTACCTAGATTTTTTAGGCTGGTATGATGAGTCTAGTACCACTTTGGTACTTATTTTATGATGGTGTCACCTCTGTTAGTTTGCACTATAATTTATAGGATAGCATGAGTAATATTTACTTGTTTATTTTGCACCCTATTATACTCACTAGTATGAGTAGTGTGTTGAATGTTGTTTAGTGGAATATTATTTGTCCACAAGTATAACCAGAGGCATTGTGACATCCAAATGCCTTGGTAGTCTAGTGGAACACCCACTGATGCCATTGCATTTTGGTGAGAAATACAATTTATCCACCATAGTCATGTTTGCAAATAGTCTTGTTTATTTTAGGTGTGCATGTGAATTGTTGCCTTTGGAAAATTGAGTGATGCATTGTTTTCTGCATTGCTTGTTGTATGTATTTCTTAGTACCATTTTTTTCCTTAGTTGGTTCCGATTGTGTGTCCTTTTATCTCATTTTTACGACGTTGGAAAACGAGGAAGAAGTTATTAGAGAAGAAGGATATTTTCACTCTTGCTATTTCCAAGAGCAAGACTTGAAACCATACCAAGGAAAGCCATCCTAAAGCTTGATGTTATTATACTTATCATTATCTATCATGCATGTTTTTACTTCTGAAGTTTTCCAAAACATGGATTAACAAAACTATTTTTGTTGTGGCTATTATTACTATTAATATTATAGGTAACTATCACATTGCCAATAGTCAAACTTGGTGTTACCAAGCCCTTAGCCACCATATGGTATATAAATACCACCAATATTAGTAATCTTGAAGTCCCTAAGTGGACACCCTAAAATGTGATTTTGTAACCAAATGCTTTATGAAAAACCCTCGGTGGTAAGGTGGGACCCTGTTCACTGGAGAAGGCAAAGAGGAAAGTTTTTGAAATATTTTACAGAAAACACATAACCTAGTCTTCGCTAGACAACCAATACGTATTGCCACTCTACCTCAACATGAGCAAGAGGCCTATCTAGAAACTTGTTCTTATTCGTGTGTGGTCTATCCCAAATGTTATAGAGAAATGTGATTCTCTGAACCGAAGTGTCGCCTGGTGGGAGAAACGGGACACAAAGTGTGGGATTAATTTTCCCTCCGGTTGTAACAGTTGGGTCTCCTGTCATGGCAGTGTGCGACATGGTGTCGGGGAGAATAAACCCAGTTGAAGAGATAGTCTTATACTAGCTTGACCATAGTGGAAAGTTAGGATCAATTATCTGATGTTGCATACTGTTGTGGACAGTCCATGGGTTATTCATGGTATATGATTTGGATATTGTGGATTGTGTACACCTCTGCAGAGTAAATCTATTCAGAATAGCCGAGTCCTCGAATATGGACAGTTGAATGGCCATGTAGTTAGTATTGTGTCAATGTTTTCAAAAAGGATATTTATGAAAAAGGACTTGTACCTGTGAGGTACTGGGAAGGTGAAATTTGTACCTGCGAGTTACGGATGAAGAAAAGCTGGGAGTTGTTCTACAAGAAGTTTTGCAAATAAAAGCTTCCTTTTATAAACAAAGCTTTATAAAACCTCTTGGACATTCAGTATCTACAAGAGAAAGAAAACTATGTTATTTTCTTTTGAATTATCTTCTTCAACAAAGATATAGAGTTGTCAAAATCAACCATGATGTATCTTTCATCCATCATGGGTAGTGAACCCTATGTATAGGCTAACCATTCCACAATATAATCATACTTGCATTATGTAAGCTACTTAAAGGATGTCTTGCAGAGTACATTCAAATATACTCATATTGGTTTCGTCCCTGGCTATCATACTATGAGGAGCAGCCACAAGAGGAGTACTACAAGGAGAAATACTACGTTGACGACCACGCGAACTAGGATCGGCTCCCGGTCATCAGCCTGTAGGTTAAGGCGTGACTCAGGCTCTTCTACGTTGTGTTTTACTATCTTCCGTTGTGTGTGTCATTTGCCTGCCATGTGTGGCAGTTGTCTAAGACTTGGTCATGTGACAATTTATTGTAAGACCTTATTATTCATGTAAGGGATCTTATTATCTGCGTACCAACTTCATATGTTGTTCACGACTGAATTTTTGGGATCGTGAATGTATCCATATGAGGGGCCTTGGACCACCAGTTTGGGGCCTCTACAAACACAGGGCGCGCACAGGCCTTTCCACTGTTGTGTGCGCATGCTTACTGTTCTCCGTGTGGGCTTGATGTGCTTTCCGCCCGTTGTTGCGTGTTTACACACGTTGTGTAATCAAAGAAGACGAGGAGTACCTGAGCCTTTCGGTGTATTGTAAATATTCCAACTTCCAAGTTTCTACTGAAATTTCTCTTAAAATATTCTGACATTTCCTTTGAGCCAGATTTTATATTATCAAGGTGTTGTTATAATAAATTCAAAGATAATTTGAATGGGATTTCATTGAGTCATCATCTAGATCCATCCTGTTCTTTCTTGGATAGGATTGATTTTTGGATAAACTGAATCATGAAGCAATTTAACTACAGGTTTTCTCTCAAGTGCACAAGTATTTTCTGCAGTACAAATCGTATAAAATTGCAAATATGTTACTGTTATGCTGCATTATCGCGTGGTTCATGCAAGTGATATTTGCTCTGTAGCAAAGCATGAGCGTTTTGCTATGAGTAAATTCATATCTTCATTATATTTGTCCCTAGTTATCGATGGTTTTAGAGATTCATCTTCAAATGTCTTTGTTTCTTTATCTCTGTCGTTTGGCTCTTTGTCGATTATTTCAGCTTTTAGTCATTCAGTCACTTTGTCTATAATTTTACCGAATCAGTATCTTCTCTTAGTATCGGTTTGTTGTTGTCGTTTAATATATTTAAATTTCTTTGTTCTTCAGTTTTAATCTTTTGTTTCTCATTCGTTCTCGGGGATTGGGTGGGTAACTATGCCTATGCAAATTTTAAAGTCTGTTGCCGGTTCAAAGCCCTGGTAAAGGAGGAGGAACCAATCCATGATATATGGTGGGGTAAATCAGCTTTTCATTGTGATTTAGGGTGGGTTCACTCAGTAAATGATGTAGAAGGTAATATTTCGTTTAAATGTAGTTGGTTAAGTCATTTCTGACCACTATGTGTTACTCTTGAATTTTTCCTATTTTCTTATTGGCCATGAATACTCTTTGCACATGCGCGGGGTATATATATATCCCTAGAAACCGAAGGTGCGGCGTGGTATGCATCACTGTTTGTGGAGAAACAACTGAAGAGGTGATGAACAGAGCAGCAGTTCCCTTCTCCGTCTAGCGGTGAGTTCTTGCTATTTGCGTTCTCGATTTTTCTTAAAAATCCTGTCTATCCTTTCCTGTCTATCTGATCCATCGCTCATCTTTGCATTTTTGTTTTCTTCTTTTTTCTTGCATCTCTCCCAATCATGCTCGAGAAGTTCAAATAGCAGGGTGTTCGCTCTCGATTTCCACATCTTCGATCTCTATTTCCTTTTTGCTTCACTGATATTTGATCATATCTCCTCATCTATTCATTCTTTTTGGATTCAGTATTTTATTCTTTGAGTTCTTTTTGTCTTCATACATTTCTGTTCGAAGCTGCTATTCTTACTCGTCAAACTGTTAAAAAATCTTCACAGGTGTGTGCTTACATATTTATATATGTGAAATGCAGACGTAGGTTTGAGATTTGATTTTTAGTAGATAATTTTTCTGTATATGTGCATCCTTTTGAGTACATAAGTAAGTATATATATATATATATATATATATATATATATATATATATATATATATATATATGTTACAGTTTAATCTTATTTATCCTTCTAAGAGCAAGTCTAACAGGCCCCGTATCACGCGAGCGCCCCGTAAAATTCCGGCGGCATACGGGGCGCGTGCCAAAACGGCCGTCTAGCAGGCCCCGTATGCCGCCTGGCCCGTAACAAAATTTTACGGGGCCTGCTCCACCGCCCCCTCCGCCCCGTACATATAGAGGGGTGAGGGTTGGGGTGGGGGTCCAACCCCCCACCCGCAACCCTAGCTCCGCCGCGCGCCGCCGCCGCATTCGCAGCTCCGGCGAGAAATTACTCACGCGCCGCCGCATTCGAAGCTCCTCCACCGCAATGAGCTCCCCCGACGCCTCAGGCTTCTCCACCGCCCGCTCCAAGCGCCGCCGCGAGCCGGAGACGCTCGAGGAGGCGTGGCGGCTCCACTGCAAACACTCCGTTGCAGGGAGCCGCCGCAGCGTCTGGAAGTACGTGGCGTGGCCGCAGGCCATGCCGGACACGCTGAAGGACTACGCCCCGGGAGGGAGATACTACAGCGTCGACCCGCCGCCGCGGCCGATGTGCGGCCGCAAATTCGAGAAATGGCTCGCGGAGAGGGAGCTGCTGCAGCAGTGCAAGCGCGGCGGCGACGGCGCTAGCGGCAGCGGAGGAGGAAGCGCGGCGACAGCGCAGGAGGAGGCCTTACCGGCGACAGAGGAGGAGGAGGAGGCCGCCTTCGCGGCGGCGCTCGAGCTTTCGAAGCAGGAAGCAGAGGCGCGGGCGCGGGCGGAAGCGGAGGAGGAGGCGAAGGCCGTCGCCGACGTCGAGGCCTTCAAGGCGATGGAGGCTTCCGGCCCCGTCGTCTTCCTCGACTAGATTTAGGTTAGATTTCATGTTCGAGCATTTCTTGTACCAATGGTGATCACCGAAATGAATGAAATCGAGTTTTATCTTCTCTCCCGCGTAGTTCGAATTTAAACATACGGGGCGGATATAGGGGGACTGCTAGACGAACTTGAAAAACTGAGCACGGATTTTCCTAGATTTCCTATACAGGGCCCTCTACACGCGATTTAGAGGGCGAAAGTGTACGGGTCCTGTTAGACATGCTCTAAGGATATAAGCTGGCCTGGGAGAGAAATGGCAGGCTCAACCTTGTCAGACTCAAAAACTGAAGACAAGAAAATGTGTCAGTTTGGCAAGATCAACATAGTCATTTTCCTGCTAACTCAATATTTTTAGTCATACAGCAGTCATATACTTATTGGTTGAGAACCTGCTTTTTCTGAATTGAAAAACAGACGTCTGTTCACTAGACACTCATACATACAGGTTTATTCTAATTGGTCATGTGTATGTCAGTAAATTCAGATGGTTAGTTTACTCAAAACAAAACAATAGATCTGTGCAACACATGAATCGTCGTGTGGTCCGGACCTGTAGCTCAGGTTTTTTTTCCCCTGGCGAATTTCAAGCAACACTTGTAATAGCAGGGATAATGGAACACACAAATATGTCCACGAAACTGGCAACTTCCAAACAAGGAGAGTTCTACAAAGAACTGGGACCGTTTTTTGATGTGTAGAATTGAAAACTGTATTGTTGCATCAGGGCAAACAAGTTGAGCACATCAATCCAATTGGTTTGGGTTGGTTGAAGTTGAATGCACTAGTTTCCGAGTGTGGTTTCTCACCAATCTAAGAGTATCCGAACATCACCAACACATCTCCTTGTGTAATCATTAGAGATAAAACATGACAAAGGAATAATGCACCAAGGGGATCAGGAAGATCAACTGCAGCAAAATAGAAAAAAATACTTTGAAAATACTGTGGAAAATCGAGCTCAAATTGCTATTTTTCTTTCGTTTCCTTTGCGAAATAAGATGGGTTTCATCATAAATGTAGTTGAAGGGGTGTTGCACGCATTTATTCACGCCAATATTGATGAAATGGATGGTAGAGGTTGAATGGGTACAACCTCTTGCGTTAATGGAATTGATAACCTTTACCATGCATAACCCTTGGGTGGTTACTAGCTAGTGTACTGGTACGGGCACTCGGACGATGGGAACAAGCAGCAAGTCTTGGCGCCGTTGCACGGCGACACCCATCTGCTCTGTCATGTCAAGCTCCCCGGCTTCCGCCCCACGAGGCATTTCCCAGTCGAAATGGTAGAGGAGCCCAGCGAGTGCGACCTCCATGCTTGCGAGGCCAAATGCCAACCCAGGGCATATTCTCCGCCCCGCGCCGAATGGTGTGTACTCCATGTCCGCCCCCTTGAAGTCGACCGCGCCAGAGCGCTCGAACCTCTCTGGCATGAACTCCTCGGGGGCATCCCAGTGGGCCGGGTCCGTGCTGATTGCCCAGGCGTTGACAAGCACCATGGTCCCCTTGGGAACGTCGAATCCAAGGATCCTACAGCCGTCGTTGCGGCACTCCCGCGGTAGCAATAGCGGTGCCGGCATGTGTAGGCGTAACGTCTCCTTGATCACTAGGTGCATATAGTTCAGACCGGCGAGAGAAGCCTCGGTCACCCTGGTTTGTCCGGCCAGCGCTCGCCGAATCTCGTCTTGTGCCTTGCCCATCACCCTTGGATTTCGAATCAGCTCCGCCATCGTCCACTGCAGCGTTGTCACTGCTGACTCGCTGCCCCCGGCTAGCACGTCCTGTAATGCGTACATTCATGTGAAATATATATGGCACATGTGAGAAAAACTTCCGGAGAAACTATGATTGGGCCCCAACAGATGCAACTCTTATCTACGATATACATCCAGTTTTGCATAGGGACCTATATATGCGTAGAAATTTCTCCTAAACAAATTAAGTGAATTTGGAACCTTTTCATGTCAAACCTCTGGAAACTGTTTCATATTTTTATGGTTGAGCAACAGAAATATCTAAAATGGTATAGCTTTATTTCAAACCCCATAGGCTTACCCTTTATATTTTGGACGGAAAAAAATCTGAAAAGATTTACGAATATTCTACTACCCCCATCTTGGCAAAATATAGTGCATATAAGATTATTTTTCGAATCTAACCATGCAAAACTTGACCAAGTTTAAAAATATCAACATCTAGAATACGAAATCAACACTAATAGATTCTGTTGGAATTTTGTATGGGCTATGTATATGGGCTCACATGTCTAGCCCACTAAGCCCACTAAAATCCTGAAATTGTCATGGCCCATTCATGAATAATAAGTGGAGTGAGTGGGACTAAAGTTTAGTCCCACATTGCTAGTTTGGAGAGAGTGGGAGCACCTTATAAGGTGAGCCATTCTAGCTCATGTATGAGTAGGTAAGGCAAGAGGAGAGGTGTGCCACACGCGCGCTCCTCCTCCTCCGCCGCCCGCCTCGCCACGCCTCGCCTGTCACGACACGTCACGACGCGCGCGGGTTGCGGGAATGAGCCGAGAGCGTTTATTTTGTCGATTGGGAAAACTTAATGAGTCATTAATTTGGTAATTAACGGACGCGTTAATTCCAAAACCGTTTCCGTTTCCTTTCTGGATCGTGGACCGACTCAGACGTGGGGTTACGCCCACGTCTCTCCCAGCCCGCATATAAATACGCGCATACGGTAAACCCTAGCCGCCACTTCGTCTTATGGTTTCGCACCACCGTTCCAAAGCACTGCGCCGCCAATCAAGTCTTCTCCATCCCTCCTTCCGGCGTGCACCGCGGAAGGGACAGCAGGCCTCCGGAACCCCGCCTCTTGTGATCCTGTACGGGAGAGGGGCGATCAGGTTTTTGGGGAGCGCACTCGCGCGACTGCTGACGGCGACGACTTCCCCGACGACGACTTCTTCCCCGACCTCGGCAACCTCTTCATCAACGACATGGCCGACACTGGGGACAACAACAACGGCGGTGCCGCTACCGCTCCATCGTACGTATCTCTCTTTCATCTGTATGAGATGTTACTGCAATTCGTATGTCTAGTACTTGCAATAGATTGTCAATCTGTCTACTGTGCTAGATCTAGACGTTTGCATAATTACTGTATTTGTACTGTCGCAATTCATCTACTGCTATTTCGAATTAAATCATGTGCTAAATTGCTAATATTCAACAATCCAAAACCTGATTATAGGCAATTTCTTGCACCTGCGCCGTCTGTCATTGCGGCGACAAGGCCAGTCCCTTTCAAGGGCGTGGACTTTAAGAGGTGGCGCACGAGAGCAGTGCTATGGTTTCAAACCTTGCGCTGCTATGCGGCCACCAAGGGCAAGCCTGAGGGCGATCTCAATCCAGCACAGCTGGAGGCCTTTGAGGATATGGACACTATGTTTAAAAGTGCCCTCCTCGGTATTATCGATGATTCCATCGTGGATCCGTATATGTCGTTTGATAACGGCAAGGATATGTGGGCTGCACTCGAGGCCAAATTTGGGGCCTCGGATGCTGGCAGCGAGCTGTATGTCATGGAGCAATTCTATGACTACAGGATGACTGATGAGCGCTCTGTTGTTCAACAGGCTCACGAGATACGTCACTCGCTAAAGAACTTGAGCACTTTAAGTGTATGTTACCGGACAAGTTTGTGGCCGGAGGCATTATTGCCAAGCTTCCATCTTCATGGAGCACCTTTGCTACTTCTCTAAAACACAAGAGACAGGAGTTTTCCGTAAGGACCTCATCGGATCTCTTGATGTGGAAGAGAAGGCGAGAGCAAAGGATACACGTGCTCGGGTTGCTGAGGTAGGTTCTTCTGCTCATGTGGTACAGAAGAAACATTACCCGCCCAACAAGCCTAAATATATCAAGAAGAAATCCGAGGGTAAAGGCAAGCCCGATGGCAAGTTTAAGCCGTCGCACTCTACCAACTTCAAGAAGAGAAAGGGATCATGTCACGTTTGCGGTGAACTGACCCATTGGGCTCCAAAGTGCCCTAAGCGTTATGAGCTGCAGCAGCAGGAGAACAGCGGCAAGACCGCCAATGTTGTCATGGCTGACACTGAGATGAAGGACTCTGGGTACGGTATAGTTCCCACTATTCTTTCAGTTTGTCATTCACCTGAATGGTTAATTGACACAGGTGCCAATGTACATGTTTGTGCTGATGCTTCTATGTTCTCTTCTTATCAGGTCACAGGGACTTCCCCGTGCTGATGGGGAACGGGTCACATGCTACTGTTCGTGGTGTTGGTACGGTCGATCTGAAGTTTACTTCGGGGAAGATCGTGCGACTGAAGAACGTTCATCATGTGCCCTCCATCAATAAAAATCTCGTCAGCGGCTCACGTTTATGTCGAGATGGTTTTAAGTTGGTTTTCGAGTCTAATAAAGTTGTAATTTCCAAGTATGGACAATTTATTGGTAAAGGCTATGAGTGCGGAGGCTTGTTCCGCTTATCCTTGTCAGATATTTGCACCAAAGTTATTAATAATGTTTGCCACGATAATGATTGTGATGTTTGGCATTCGGACTTTGTCATATTAATTTTGGTTGCATGACGCGGTTAGCAAATATGAGTTTAATTCCGAAATTCAGTACTATTAAAGGTTCCAAATGTCAAGTGTGTGTTCAAGCTAAACAACCTCGCAAGTCTCACAAGACCGCGGAGGCGAGAGACTTGGCACCACTAGAACTTATACATTCTGATCTTTGTGAGATGAATGGCGTATTGACCAAAGGTGGAAAGAAATACTTCATGACACTTATTGATGACTCCACTAGATATTGTTATGTGTATCTTCTGAAATCTAAAGATGAAGCTTTAACTTATTTCAAGAACTATAAGGCCGAAGCAGAGAACCAACTTGATCGTAAATTAAACGGTTTAGGTCTGATCGTGGTGGAGAGTATTTTTCCAACGAGTTTAATTCTTTTTGTGCTGAACACGGTATTATTCATGAGAGGACGCCTCCCTACTCACCTCAGTCAAATGGAGTGGCTGAAAGAACCGAACGTTGTCTGATTTGGTTAACGCCATGTTAGACACTTCGGGTCTCTCCAAGGCATGGTGGGGGGAGGCGCTAATGACTGCATGTCATGTCCTAAACCGAGTTCCCACAAAGAATAAAACCATTACTCCATTTGAGGAATGGGAAGGAAAAGGTAAAACTCCTACCTACGTACTTGGGGTTGTTTGGCGAAAGTCAATATACCAATTCCCAAGAAGCGCAAGCTTGGACCAAAACCGTAGATTGTGTTCTTCTGGGCTATGCTTTAATAGCATTGGTTATAGATTCTTGGTAGTAAAATCTGAGGTATCCGACATGCATGTTGGTACGATTATGGAGTCGAATGATGCGACTTTCTTTGAGAACATATTTCCTATGAAGGATATGTCTAGCTCATCAAATCAGGAGAAACCTGTTTCTAGTCAGGAATTAGCTGAGATTCCTGAATCCACCATTCCGATAGAACACGTTGAGAATCCCGAGGAGGATGACAATGAAGTTCCTGTAAGGAGCAAGAGACAGAGGACTGCAAAGTCCTTTGGTAATGATTTCATTGTGTATCTCGTGGATGACACACCCAGGACTATTTCAGAAGCTTATGCATCTCTTGATGCTGACTACTGGAAGGAGGCTGTCCGTTGCGAGATGGATTCCATCTTGGCTAACGGAACTTGGGAAATCACTGATCGTCCTTATGGGTGTAAACCTAGGATGTAAGTGGGTGTTCAAGAAAAAGCTTAGGCCTGATGGTACAATTGAAAAGTACAAGGCAAGGCTTGTGGCCAAGGGTTATACCCAGAAAGAAGGTGAAGACTTCTTTGACTTACTCACCTGTGGCTAGACTGACCACTATTCGTGTGCTACTATCTCTGGCTGCCTCACACGGTCTTCTCGTTCATCAAATGGACGTTAAGACGGCTTTCCTTAATGGAGAGTTGGACGAGGAAATTTACATGGATCAGCCAGATGGTTTCGTAGTACCCGGTCAGGAAGGCAAGGTGTGTAAGTTGTTGAAGTCATTATACGGCCTCAAGCAAGCACCTAAGCAATGGCACGAGAAGTTTGAAAGGACTTTGACTGCTGATGGCTTTGTTGTAAACGAAGCTGATAAGTGTGTGTACTATCGCCATGGTGGGGGCGAGGGAGTTATTCTATGTCTATACGTTGATGACATATTGATCTTTGGAACCAATCTTGATTTAATCAAGGAAGTTAAGGATTTCTTATCTCGCTGTTTTGAGATGAAGGATCTAGGAGTAGCTGATGTTATCTTGAACATCAAGCTGTTGAGAGATGTTAATGGTGGGATCACACTGCTTCAATCTCACTATGTGGAAAAGGTCTTGAGTCGCTTTGGGTATAGTGACTGCAAGCCTTCTTCAACTCCATATGATGCTAGTTTGTTGCTTCGAAAGAATCAACGGATTACTAGAGATCAACTGAGATATTCTCAGATTATAGGCTCGCTTATGTATTTGGCGAGTGCCACGAGGCCTGACATCTCTTTTGCTGTGAGCAAATTGAGCCGGTTTGTTTCCAATCCGGGAGATGATCATTGGCGTGCGCTTGAGAGAGTTATGCGCTATTTAAAGGCACTGCGAGCTATGGAATTCACTATACCGGAAACCCGAGGGTTCTGGGGGATAGTGATTCTAATTGGATATCTGATGCTGATGAGCTTAAGGCCACTAGTGGTTATGTTTTTACACTTGGTGGTGGCGCTGTTTCCTGGAAGTCTTGCAAGCAGACCATCTTAACGAGGTCAACTATGGAAGCAGAACTCGCAGCATTAGACACAGCCACTGTTGAGGCAGAGTGGCTTCGTGAGCTCTTGATGGACTTGCCTATGGTTGAAAAACCAATACCCGCAATCCTAATGAACTGTGATAATCAAACTCTGATCGTCAAAGTGAACAGTTCTAAGGATAATGCAAAGTCATCAAGACATGTGAAGAGGAGATTAAAATCTGTCAGGAAATTGAAGAACTCCGGAGTTATTACGTTGGATTATATCCAAACGTCTATGAACTTGGCAGATCCCTTCACAAAGGGTTTATCACGGAATGTGATAGAGAATGCATCGAGGGAGATGGGTTTGAGACCCACGTTATGAGTTGCCCACAGTGGTAACCCACTCTATGTGATCGGAGATCCCGTGAATTAGAAGTGGGAGACAAGCTGTTGGTCGGCTGAGAGGAGAGTATCCTTATTTATTCCACTCCATAAAAGATGCAACTCTCCTGATCTGTACGGTAGGTTGACATTTGTCTTAATGTGTTCCAAGTGGCTTATTTATATAAGCAGAGATGTGTCCTACAGAACATCTCGTGAGGAACTCACCTATATGAGTCTGACTGTTAAACGTCGCAGTCTATGAGAATCGGGTGCTCTTAATAAACTCATGAAAGGCCTTGGAGTATGACGCATACGCTCCAAACCGCGGGGAAGCCTTGCGGCAGCCTAGTATCGGTTCAGACGTTGTGTAAAACTGGTATCACAGCAAACTTGTAGTTCAAGGCATAGTCCACTATTCAAGTTGTGAACTAGTGTAGCATGATGTTCTAAGTGGAAGTTCAACTTAACAGTCTCCACTAACACCGGTATATAAACAATGTTTTGGAACAGAGTTTATGAAATGTGCTAATGACACTTTGTGGGGGATTGTTGGAATTTTGTATGGGCTATGTATATGGGCTCACATGTCTAGCCCACTAAGCCCACTAAAATCCTGAAATTGTCATGGCCCATTCATGAATAATAAGTGGAGTGAGTGGGACTAAAGTTTAGTCCCACATTGCTAGTTTGGAGAGAGTGGGAGCACCTTATAAGGGTGAGCCATTCTAGCTCATGTATGAGTAGGTAAGGCAAGAGGAGAGGTGTGCCACACGCTCCTCCTCCTCCCCGCCCGCCTCGCCACGCCTCGCTCGTCACGACACGTCACGACGCGCCGCGGGTTGAATGAGCCGAGCCGAGAGCGTTTATTTTGTCGATTGGGAAAACTTAATGAGTCATTAATTTGGTAATTAACGGACGCGTTAATTCCAAAACCGTTTCCGTTCCTTTCTGGATCGTGGACCGACTCAGACGTGGGGTTACGCCCACGTCTCTCCCAGCCCGCATATAAATACGCGCATACGGTAAACCCTAGCCGCCACTTCGTCTTATGGTTTCGCACCACCGTTCCAAAGCACTGCGCCGCCAATCAAGTCTTCTCCATCCCTCCTTCCGGCGTGCACCGCGAGAAGGGACAGCAGGCCTCCGGAACCCCGCCTCTTGTGATCCTGTACGGGAGAGGGGCGATCAGGTTTTTGGGGAGCGCACTCGCGCGACTGCTGACGGCGACGACTTCCCCGACGACGACTTCTTCCCCGACCTCGGCAACCTCTTCATCAACGACATGGCCGACACTGGGGACAACAACAACGGCGGTGCCGCTACCGCTCCATCGTACGTATCTCTCTTTCATCTGTATGAGATGTTACTGCAATTCGTATGTCTAGTACTTGCAATAGATTGTATCAATCTGTCTACTGTGCTAGATCTAGACGTTTGCATAATTACTGTATTTGCTACTGTCGCAATTCATCTACTGCTATTTCGAATTAAATCATGTGCTAAATTGCTAATATATTCAACAGATTCATCACAAAATATATATATTTTTATATGGTAATGTATTTTCTCAATAAATATAATTTGGTTGGCTTTCACGGAAACCAATGCGTACTATATATATCATGAGGAGTAGTAAGTTATTTTGTTGACCTACAAAGTACCAAGTTCAAATGTGGACATGTGGTATTTGCAAAGAAAGGGAACGATTAATTTCTATTTTTTTTCCTTGATGCACCTCCATGGTCTGATCTGCACACACATTTGATCAGCTGGCTGATAGATAAATTTCGCGAAATTTTAGGGAAGTGCTTACGTTGATGATTGCCTTGATCTTTTCAGTGGACATTGGGAACTTGAGGTCGCCTTGCCGCTGGATCCTGAGGAGCACGTCGAGCAGGTCCTCGTGATCCTTGTCGTCGTGCGCGGCGGCGGCTCGGGTCTCCTGGTGCTCCCGGATGAGAGCGTCCATGAAAGCGGCGCCCTCTTGACGGAGGCGCTTCACTCTGCCGGGCATCCGGCTGAGGAGCATGGCGAGGCGCGATGACGGGTAGAAGTCCGGCAAGCTCATGTCGACCACCATCTTGGCCCCGCGGTCCAGCAGCTCCAGAAACTCGGCCCTGTCCTTGAACCTGCTGCCGATGATGCTGCGCACGGACGAGTCGGCCACGTACGCCGCCAGCAACTCGCTGAGGTTAGCCACGGCCGGGGCGGCCGCGGCTACCGCCCGGAGCAACCGGCCAGCCTCTTCCTCGCGCACGGGCCGGAAGGACTGCACGCGCCGGGATCTGAGCAGCTCGACGGCGCAGATCTTACGGATATGCCGCCACTCGTCGCCGTAGGGCGCGAAGACGAGCCCGTAGCCGCCCTCGGGGTTGGCGAGGCGAAGCGTGCGGGTCATGGGCCGCGTGGCGAAGTCGACGTCGCGGGATACCATGACCTCGCGGGCGGCGTCGGCGGAGGAGACGACGACCACGGGGAGCCTGCCGAGGCGGAGCAGAATGAGTGGGCCGTGGCGCCGCGCGAGGTCACGCAGGGCGCGGTGTGGCAGGTTTCCCATGAGGTGATGGATGTGGCCGAGCACGGGAAGCGCCCACGGCGACGGTGGCAGACGGAGGGCCGGTCCAGCGCGTCGGCGTGTGCTGAGATAGAGCAACGAGACGATGGCCAGGAGAGGAAGGAGGAACATGTAAAGCGGTGGAAGCGACGTCGCCATGGCGCCAGAGACTTTCTCTCGGGTGGTGCGCGGTGGATATACTGAAGTTTGGCTTCGGTGCACACCCTTTTATATAAAAATAGGAAACATGCCTATGCGTTGCAAACGGGAGAGACAAAAATTGCGTCAAGCAGTCATACAAAGTAAGTTCTTGTTGGCATAGCGGTGGCGCTAGGTTTAGATGTCGACCGAGCATGACGGGACAATGTGAATTTATCTTACATTAACTCTGTTCTTCATTCTTCATAGGATTGTTGTGCAGTTTTTAGTGTAGGTGGGCACACTTGTGACGAGAGTAATTCATTGAAGTTTCCTTAAGCATTTTTTATTTGTTGAATGTTTTGTATCATTAATGATTACCAAGAAGCTATCCTATTTCAGAATGTGTCCGATAATACAATGATGCTATGCCTGTCAAGGTTTGGGTTCCCAGTAGAAAAAATTTCCCGAGGGTGGTCGGGATTTTCTATCCCGCGGTTACTGGAAAATCCCGACCGGTTACCGGACGAATTTGAAAACAAAAATTTGAAAATTCAAGAAAATTTATTCCCAATATAACTATTTCCGGAGGATTTTTTGTTAAAATTTAAAAATTTCAAAATTTTCGAGATTTTTTTATCCGTATGAACATTTCTCGGGGGTGGTTTGGGATCTCCGGTTACCGGGTGGTAACCAGATTTTGCGACCGGTAACCAAAGCCCTGATGCATGTTACAATCCAGCATTTTCAATCAGTTCGTTTATAGAGATGCTAGAACCTTTGTAGTTAAATTGGTCGCCGAGAATTTCTCTCTAAAAGATTAGTATCTGAAATTGTTGATATGTTTTTTTTGTTCGGGTAATGACCTACTTGTGGTTAAATCTACTTAATATCACAACAATGTAGAATAAACTTGTCAAACAAAAGTACCCACAAAAAAATAAAATCGTCAAAGGACAGAGCAGATCCGAGGGGTTATCCACACAAATAATGAAACTTTCGGCTCAACTTGGAAAGGCAGTCCAAACACAGACTCCCACTTAAGTGTGCTGCACGTATTATCTCCCTTTGGTGTTAGTGAAATTAAACAAGTTAGTATCCATATCTCCTGAATATATACACCTACACCGAGGGCAATTGATGAGTTTCAGTGATTCAGTCCGCACACAGACACCATCAATAGAGTCAACCACCACCAAAGCACCATCACTAATACGAAGAGGAGTTGTGCCTTCCGAAAGAAAAATCGACATGGCCAGTTGAATCAATCAGGTTGATCCGTTGATTGATGAGGTATGCGTTCACACCACCCTCGCCGTCGTAGTTTCGTACTACTCTCTGCCAACACCTAAGGGCAGCCCCTCTGTGCAGATCCCAGCAGCGCCGTCAGGCCCTCCACCTTGCCTTTGTGCCAGACTGGAGAACGACGCGTCCTATGTCCGGTTACAGATCAAGGCGCGCCGCGACCTTGACGCTCGCTTCATACTGATTACTGAACCACGTCGCTAATGCCCTGTCGGCGCAGAACTGTGGCATCCACCCGGCCGCCGCCACTGCCGAAGGCATCTTCCTGGACCACACGACCGGCGGGAATCACGCGCCGTCCTTAGGCCATGAAGAGGAACACATAAGATATTTGCAGGAGAGAGGACACGGGCTGAGACAGGGATTGCGGCCGGGGCACCTTGAGAAGACAGTGAGGGCGCTGCACGTGTGGTGACGATCTGCCTGCACCGGCCGCTTGTGTGTCACAAATGTCATCTTCCTCCTCGGGATCTTCTCCCCGACCCTCCTCTCTTCCTCATGATCCTCTTGGGTCTCATCGACGACGGAAAACAAAGTGCACACATAGCCTCAATCTGCCAAATCGGGAGTCGTCGGATAAGGGGACGCCGCCGCGCAAGTGCCTGGTTGTTCTGATTCTGGAGCTGGGATGGGGGATCCGTGTCTGGTTGTTCTGTTTCTCCCGTCGGAGGATAGAGACGGCACTGCACGCCATAGATCGGAGGGGTGGCGGCTATTATGGACGCAGATACGTTAGGCAGAACGATTAAATATGACTCCATGTTTACCTTTCCGTTTAGGACTCAAAGAGCTAGCGACACAAATGACTCGGGCAAAGACACGTCCGAAGGCAACTTTGAAATCACCGAACCAATCGAACTCAAATGAAACTAAGATTTTTGTGGAAGGGCAAAAAGGTAAAACACCGGGTTGGACCGGAAGAAGCCCTCCTCTCTTTATTATTATTAGGTAAAGATTCAGAGAACTAGTAGCTAGGCACCATTAGAAAAATTAAGATACAGTCACTGGTTACGAAACACTTAGTAGTGATTGAGGTTCTCCTAGTGGTTCTTCAAGTCAACGTTGGAACTTGAAGAAGAAGAAACATTCAACTTGATCAAACTTATGGACATAGAAAACTGAGTACTAGTGGCATAATTCTAATGGATCTCGAGATAATGTAGAAAAAAAACTATTTCATCGAAGGGTGAACCTAGCCAGTCTTGAGCCATCTAATCATTTACAACGCAAACCCTTCCACACAAGTCACAACATTATTTTCGTACGTTTACTTGCGCCATCTTACTATTAAACTTCTGCACATATAGACCAAAAGTCCGAACTGATAGAAAGAGTTAGGATATATATTTTAACACTCCTCCTCACGTATAGGCTGGACAAACAGTAATATCTTAGACGTGGCATAGATGGGAGGGCGCAACTATTTTTATATTAGATAGCACGTTAGCCGGGGGTTGAACTTGAGACCACCTGCCTCTCACTGGTAGAAAATAGGCCTACAGTCCTGGTTCGCCAGGACCATTAATCCCGTCCGGGCAACCGGGACTAGCTATGCGCGACTAAATGCCCCCCCCCCTATAATCCCGCCACTTACGGACCGGGACCAAAAGCCCGTCCACGTGGGCGCTAGGGGTCCATTGCGGCGGAGGACCTTTAGTCCCGGTTCTTGTGGTTAACCGGGACTGAAAACCTGCGCAGGTTTAGGGTTTTAGGCCCCCTAAACCTGTTTCCTTTTTAATTTGTTTTGTTTTAATTTCAGTACACATATACATGCATATATATATATATGAAATATCAAACAAGGAGAATTCAATAGGAATATATAATATATATTCAATATCGGGTGACCATATATACAACCTCGAACAAGTTTCCATATTACACAATTAAGATGGACGAGCATACACAAATTCGCACAAGTTTCAAAGTACTTAGGGCTTATACATGCGGATAAAAGTCATCGTCGGTGGACGCATGGAACTCTCCTTTCTTCTGGATGACATGCCTAAGGAAAAATCCTGCTATTTCCTCTTGAATTGGTCGGAAGCGAGCTTCTGGAGTAAGCGCCCTCCGCAAGTTATTGAGACCCTTCCGCGTTTCCTCGTCCTTCTTCCTCTCAGATATTTCTTTCCGTATGTTCTCACAGACATAGTATCCACATAGACCGGTCCCCGGTGGCTGCTTATCCACACCTTTGACCACATTTTTAAATCGTAGCGCATCTTTGAATTCACCGACATGTTGAAGTGAGAGCCGTCTCCAAACTCTACAATGCAAATAAAATTAAATGAACAAGGGAGTTATTAGCTTAGAAAATGAACAAAAGAGACCGATCGATAGAGCGCAAATGATTGAAAAATAATTACTTTTGCATCATTTTTCTCATGTTGACCCAAAGATCTGTATTTAAATTCATAGAGTCAATGATGAAAACTATGGACTTGTGAAGATCAATTTTTTAGCAGAATCCAGTGGTACCTGCGGACACATTAGATGCAGAGTCATGCATAATTTATCGATTGGACATACCATGCATGGAGTAAACAAAAAGAGAATGGGAACATGAGAGAACACTCATCCAAAATGGTAAGGAAATAGAATATATCTTTGGATTCATGCTTTTTAAAAAAATTGTACAAGTCTTTCTCCACGTCTATGGGGTGACGTTCTAACATAGTTCCATATATGATTTGTGGGTCAATGAACCCAACATCATGGATGAGTCTTACTTTGCATTCCCAAATCTTCAATCTGCATAATAGCGTACGGAACAATATGTTAGGACAATATATATATATATATATATATATATATATATATATATATATATATATAGTGTAGGCAATGAAGAACGAGATGAGGTAGAAATAAATCACTTACAGAACGTAGCAACTCAGGATAGATTTGTCGAGCTCACGCATATTGAACAGCTGGAACAATTCACTCAACTCAACTGTTACAGAGTACCTTTTGGTGTGATGCTCCTCGTATAATCCACATACACATATTCTTTGTCGGTAAATGCTATGAAATCTTTGTACCAACGTAGCAGACTTTGCATTAGTGGTGGTAGATCCTTTTCCTTCGCAGGCTCGACGAGAGGCCCTTTCTTCACATATTTTAATGCTACATCAGCCATTGGCATATCGTCCATGTCTAAAAAGGCACGAAGAGACATACCGGCCTCAGACGCATTTTGCATGGCAGTAGCTACAGTCAATCCCATTGCTGTCACAGCATTTATGACCTCGGGGTCCTGTTCCGGAGCGGCTGTCACTATGAGGGGGGGGGATCGATTGTTTACTCTGCATCCCGAGCTGGGCAACTTGTTTCCCGCTTTGTATCATTTTTGCTTTTTTTTTCTCCTCCTCCAATATTCCTGCTTGCTTACGAAGTTCAATATCATAGTTTTAGGCAATTCTTCACGGATTGGGACACTGTCGATAAAAAATCCGTAGCCCAATAGTCTACAATCGGAGGGAATACTTCCTTGGGCTCAGGCTCCTTTTAGCGCCTTCAGTTTGCCCTTCCATTTCTCAACGTCAGCCTTCACGACCAATTTGGTTTCAGCATCACTAAGTTCCCAAGGCCTTGGGGGGAGAGGCTTCAGTGATGGCTCCGGTACCCGTGTGGTCTTAGGTACATAAGGGTCCGGGTTAATAGACCAAGAGCGGGTTCCCTTGCTGGCCGCCTGCTTCTGTTTCTTCGCTGGAGGAGGAATGGGGGGCGACGTCTGCTTATCCTCCGGAGGAGGAATGGGGGGCGACGTCCGCTTATCCTCCTCCGGAGGAATAGGGGGCGACGACGTCTGCTTTTCCTCCGGAGGAGGAATCGTGGGCGACGGCTGCTTAACCGCCGGAGGAGGAAGATCGGGGGACGGCGTCGAATGGCGTGAAGGAGGCGTAGGTGAACCAGCACTAGCACCACCACCACCACCAGCACCTGCACCATCGTAGGGGGGTGGACTTGTTAGCCTTGGCGTCTCGCCTGGAAACATTATGTACTTCTTTTTCCATAGAATGAACTGGCGCTTGACATCTCCAAGTCTTCTCTCCCCTTCGGGTGTAGCTATGTCAATCTCCAGGTCCTCAAACGCTTGGACTATGTCTTCCACCGTGACACGAGCATAGCCATATGGAATGGGGTTGTTGTGATGGAGTGCTCCAGGTGTATAGGGTAAAGCACTGCCGGTAGCCACCTTCATGGAAATGTTCCCCACGGGATAATGCAGATCACATTCTTTCATCTCCTTTACGTCATCCACGGGGTAGTGAGGCTCCGGTGCACGACTCTCGATCATCGGTGCATTAGCACCTGCAGTCGGGGCCTCCGTGGAAGCCACGCTGCTTCTCCGCTGCTGGCTTCCGAGATCCGTTGCATGTTCTTGATGCGGCCCTGCAGCCGACGCTTTTTCTTTCTCAAGTATTCCCGCCACGACCTTCTTCAGGTCAGAAACTTCCATTGCAAGATTCGCCAGTTCATCTGCAGCCCGGTCCGTACCTCTCCTACGGCTTCTGTAACAGTACGGGTCACCCTCCTGGGAAAACCCTACTTTCCACGGCAATCTGCCTTTGCCTCGTATATGTCCTCCGTGTTCAGGATTTCGAGGGCAACTGTCAGTTGGTCTCTCTCTGTTGAACGTGATCTTGCCCTGTTGAGCTTTGGTCATTGCGTCAACAAGGTCTTTTGTGGGAGCAAACTTTTTCTGCGGTGAACACACTCCCCTGTCTCCGGGTCTAGCGATCCCCCATGCCCGTACCACCACATTTTGGCTCTTTCGTCCCATCCCTCTGTACCTAGACGGATTCCTCTTGCCCTTAGGCCGTCCTCCATTGCCTGCCACTTAGGCGCCGAAACGCGGTATCCTCCTGGCCCCATAACATGATGGTACTGTTTCTTTTCCGCATTAGCCTTATTTTTTGCCGACATTTCCTTGAAATGCTCCGATTTATGTTGCGTCACAAATTCTGTACAATCATCTCTCAGTTTCTCATATTGTCCAGTGAAAATCGGAGTCTTGCCCTGGCTGACATATTCACGGAACAATTTTTTCTTGAAGTTCCAGAATGCTTCGGCCATCTTCTGAAGAGCGAACTCTTTGACTATCCTCCTCCTCACGTCCACCCGGAACGTCCTGACCGAATTCATCTTTTTTGTTGTATTCCGGAGGTAGAATGAAATGTGCAATAAGCTTTCTAAACATAATCTTTTTCGTTCTCTTGTCGACATAACTGAAACCAATATGTGCTTTCTTTGGCTCCTTCCATTCCTGGACGGTGATCGGGACGATGTCTCTAACAATGACTCCGCATTGGTTGATAAACTTTGTGGTGTGCTGTAGGGGCTTGCCGATTTCACTGACTGATTCGATGGTATATATTTCGGAATCTTTTATCGCCTTGGATTTGCCACGCTTTGTCATACTAGATCCGACCGAGGGCTAAAATAAGAAAGAGAGTCGCGCGCGTTAGTCTTTGCAATTGGACCGAGGGCTAAAATAAGACCGAGGGCTAAAATATATACCTCGCCGGAGGTGGTTGTTCTTTGCAATTGGAGATCGTCGTTTGTCGACGGTTGACCTCCGTCATCAATGTCCATTCCTTCACCTCCTTGATCATCGACAATGTCTGTTCCTTCTTCACCTCCTTGATCATCGACAATGTCTGTTCCTCCTTCACCTTCTTGATCCTCAAGGTTCAGATAAGAAGAGATTACATCATCGACAATGTCTGTTCCTCCTCCGGCTATGATATCTAATATATAACCTTCAGCCACCTGTTCCGCCGTCAGGTCTCTATTGTCTGCCATATGTCACTCCTGCAGACATGCATGTAGTAAAAATTAATTAAGTATATAGGAGACTTAGCAAATATTGTCGTAGAAAGAGGGAAAACAGATTGGTAGGGTCGCTCAAATGACTTGGAGAACCCCATAGCTAGGTTGCATTTGCTTTTCTGGTCATTTTGGTATATTACACTAAATATTCTGAATTTATTGAATTAAAACTTACTTTCATTATTTTAATGAATTTAACTCAAATTCAAATATGGTCTCATTTTAAACTTTGTCAAACATGAATGATAATGATATAAACAGATAGCTTACATTTTTGTGAACATTTTGCATATTTTTCCATAATTTTTGGAATTATAAATTAAAAGTTATTTAATTTAGAAGATTTAATTATGTTCTGTAATTCCATATACAGTGGGCCCCACGTGTCATGATGACGTCATTAAAAAAACTCGTCAACACGTGGCCAGGTGACATCATGATGACGTCACCCCTGGCGTCACACGGTGGCCGGCGGTGGCAGTTCAGGCTCTCGGGTC
Source organism: Alopecurus myosuroides (assembly GCA_028641055.1). NCBI lineage: Eukaryota > Viridiplantae > Streptophyta > Magnoliopsida > Poales > Poaceae > Alopecurus > Alopecurus myosuroides. Next base: position 25,353 of record JAPCYS010001465.1, on the reverse strand, counting down.
TCCGGCGATTCTGACGATTCCGGCCACGGGGGAGGGAACGGAGATGGGGAGGAGGCCACTGTGGTGCTCGCCACGGGGGAGGGGACGGAGATGGGGACGAGGCCACGGCCACTGTTGTCTCGCCGGCGGCGAATCTGGCCGCGGTAGCGAGCGCGAGGGCGGCGCGTTCTCAGTTCGTGGTCGCCGTTCGAGGGCGGCGCGTTCGCGCGTGATTCGTGGTCTCCGTTCGATGGCGTTCGCGGTTGGATCTAGGGCGACGGCGACGGCCCGCGGGGAACCTACCGGAGAGACGGCGACGGGACGGGGGCGGAGCAGGGTGGAGGCGGTGGAGAGAAGGGCTCGACGACGGCGACGGCGACGGTGATGGAGACGGCGCGGTCCTCTGCGCGGGCGACGGCGACGGGACAGAAGACGAGCAGGCGCCGGCGCGAGGGAAGAAGAGGGTTTGTGACTTAGAAAATTTTGGGGCAGGAAGGCATCGCACATATATAGGTCCCTTTAGTCCCGGTTCGTGACAGCAACCGGGACTAAAGGTCCCCTGGGGTACCCTCCGCGGGCCTTTAGTCCCGGTTGGTGTCACGAACCGGGACTAAAGGTGAAAATTTTCGCGGCGTTCTCGTTCCCGCGCAGAACGAGCCTTTAGTCCCGGTTCGTGACACCAACCGCGACTAAAGGTGGTTATTCGAATAGAAATAATAGATGCGTGCAACCTTAAAAATACAAATAATATATCAGAAAATTCAGAAAAATAAACTAATTCTTTTTCCAATCTTAAAAATACAAATAATATATCAGAAAATTCAGAAAAATAGAACTAATTCTTTTTCCAATCTTAAAAATTCCCATAGATAAAAAAGGCAGTACATAATGGCAAGAGTGGATCTAAACCTAAACGGAGAGCATAGATGCATGCATGATCTGATATCTGCTGCTAGTCTACTCCTGCCTAGGCCTACGACATGAGAAAATTCAGAGCCCAGGACTGGGCCTGAGGGTAGCGCAGGCGGGGGTTATCGCCGGCCCTGATGTAGTCCATGACGCTCTGTAGAGTCCGGCCGGACCACCATAGCCGACGACCGGCCTCGTGAAAGTTCCCAGGAGGCAGGCCGTCCTCCTCATACCTGGCGAGCGCCCTCTCACGCCGATTGATGAAGAAGGCATCCCAAGTATGTTGGTTATCGGGATGCCAGCTGGGATCTCTCCGCTGCTCCGGCGTGAGCTCGTGGTAGTAATGGTTCGTGATGGCCGCCCGACGTGCCACACCTTGAGGAAGAGGAGGGACCGGCACTCCTCCGGCGCTGAGCATCCAACCGGCGGGAACACTGTAGCCGGGCGGGCAGGGGTAGTTCGAGGCGGAAAGTGCCTCGGCCTGGTTGAATGTTAGAGTGGGTACGGTAGAAGCCATGAGAGAGTGGTGAGTTTGTATGTGTTTATGCCAATGGTGTGGCAATGCACATATATATAGCGAGAAGAAAACATCCCTTTAGTCCCGGTTGGGGACACCAACCGGGACTAAATGGGTTAGGGTTTCGTTTGGACCAATCAGATAGAATCACACGGATCGTGTGTTTCTTTAAAGCGCTTGTGAGTCGTTGGATCCGGGGTGTGTTTCTTTTGAGCTGTTGTGAGCCGTTCGATCAGGGCTACGGTGTGTTTCTTTCGAGTTGTTGTGAGCCGTGGATGAGGTGGTTTCTTAACCGTTGGATCAAAACCCTAGCACAACACTTTGTGAGCCAGAGGACCCTATATATAGCCCACCTTCATACACCGGTCAGTTCATCGAGCAAATACAAAACATCCGGATTCGCCATCATACGTCCTACCGTGCATTTGGTATGCATATTGCACTGAGTAGCCACGGTAGGGCTGTATGATGGTGATACCGATTGTTTTGTTCTACACCCCCCCTTTAAAACATCCATCCATGCTTGGGTCAGTGTTCACTTTGAGCTCGGGTAGTAATGTGCAACTATTTGCTTGGTTGTGTTAGGGTGGCGCGTGGCGCGGGAATTGTGACGCGTGGCGCGGGAGTTGCGACGCGTGGCGCGGTAGTTTGTGACGCGTGGCCAGGAGGGCGCGGTATAAACTGTCGCGCCTCGAGCGCGTCTTCTCCTCTCCACGCACCGTCGCGCTTCCACCATGCCTCCGAGGAGGAACAACACCACCGGCTTCCGCGGCGTCCGAGCACGGCAGAACGGAATGTTCAGCGCAGATATCCGCTGGGGGGACGACCGCATCCCCCTCGGCACCTTTGCGACGGCAGCGGAGGCAGCCCGCGCCTGGGACGCGGCGGCCTGGCGCCTCAACCGCCCGCGGTCGCTAATGAACTTCAACGACTGCCACACCGTCTGGGAAGCGGAGGCCAGGGCGCCGAAGCCGCAGATCATCACTGCCGCCGACCACCTCCACCTCCGCCACCGCGCGTTTCAGGGCCTAGTCGACGCCAGGGAAGACCGCGTCGTCCGCGAGTATTACCGGAACAACCCGGGGGAGGAGAGCGCCGACGAGGAGCTCTGGCAGACCCGCGCGGCTCAGCGGGCGGAGCGCCGCCTCGAACGCCACCTCGCGTTAGATGCCGCTCGGGAGGCGAGGACGAGGGCGCTGCAGGAGCTTCGTCGGGCCGACCGCGCCGGCGAAGTCTGGGCCTCCGACGATCCGAGGTGCGGGCCTATCTCGGACATACCATCATGCACCTCCGACGATGACGAGGAGGTCACGGACGAGTTCGGCGACGATGATGACCCGGAGGAGGTCACCGACGAGTTCCCCGACGACGACGGCGAGGAGTAGTGTTCGTCTGTTTTCTCTTTTTAATAAAAGAATTTGCATTCCGGCGACACTGCGGCGCGCTAGCTCGTCTGTTTTCTGTTTTTAGTAAAAGTTTGGTACAATAAATTAATTAGAGATAATATAATTCAAAATGATCCATTAAACATGATCCATTCAACAAAGTTTGGTACAATAAATTATTACACATCAATTCTTCCCTTGTGTCCCGCTTTCTTACGATTTGGACGTATCCATGGAGCATCCTCATCATTTAACTTAATGCTTGGGTCAGAGTTCACTTGAAGGGCGGAATTTCACCAAACATATTATAACTTCTGACATGTCTGCCTTGTCCTCCACTCCCACGATGTTTCTTTTCCCTGAAAGAACAATGTGACGCTTTGGATCATCGCATGATGCACTGATCGTTTTCTTATCTTTCCGTTTCCTCGGTTTGCTACTCATGTCCTTCAAATAGAAAACCTGAGCGACATTTGGCTAGGACGAATGGTTCGTCAAGGTAACCAAGATTGTCGAAATCCACCATTGTCATTCCGTATTGCTCGTCCACCTTTACCCCACCTCCTGTTAGGTTGAACCATTTGCACCGGAACAAAGGGGCCTTAAAATAGGGTCCATAGTCAAGTTCCCATATCTCCTCTATGTAACCATAATATGTGACCTTTTGCCCAATCTCGGTTGCTGCATCAAAGCGGACACCACTGTTTTGGTTGGTGCTCTTTTTATCTTGGGAGATCGTGTAAAATGTATTCCCATTAATCTCGTACCCTTGGAAAGTCGTGATAGTCGAAGATGGTGTCTTGGCCAACATGTACAGCTGATCTTCAACATCATTGTCATTCATTAAATGTTTTCGCAACCAACTGCCGAAAGTCTCCATGTGGGCCTTTCTAATCCATGATTCAGGCTTCCCCGGGTTGTTCGAGCGTAAAATATTCTTGTGTTGCTCGAAGTACGGAGCCACCAAGCTCGAATTTTGCAGAACTGTGTAGTGTGCTTCAGTCATAGAATGACCGTCCATACATATTGTTGATTTCCTTCCGATCGTGCCTCTTCCACTTAGTCTCCCCTCGTGCCGCGATTGAGGAATACCAATCGGCTTAAGGTCAGGAACATAGTCAATACAGAACTCAATTACCTCCTCATTTCCATAGCCCTTTACGATGCTTCCTTCTGGCCTAGCACGATTACGAACATATTTTTTAATACTCCCATAAACCTCTCGAAGGGGAACATATTGTGTAGAAATACAGGACCGAGAATGGAAATCTCTTCGACTAGGTGGACCAGGAGGTGCGTCATAATATCGAAGAAGGATGATGGAAACAGCAACTCAAAACTGACAAGACATTGGACCACATCGTTCTGTAACCGTGGTAGATCTTCTGGACTGATTACCTTCTGAGAGATTGCATTGAGGAATGCACACAGCTTTACAATGGCTACTCGAACATTTTCCTGTAGGAGGCCCCTCAAAGCAATCGGAAGCAATTGCGTCATAATCACGTGGCAGTCGTGAGACTTCAGGTTTTGGAACTTTTTGTCCGCCATGTTTATTATTCCCTTTATATTCGACGAGAAGCCAGACGGGACCTTCATACTGCTCAGGCATTCAAAAAATGACCTTCTCTTCTTTCGTAAGAGCGTAGCTGGCACGACCTTGAAACCATTCCGGATGCCGGTCATCTGGGTCTTTCAAAAGTTGTTGATCCCGCCGTGCTTCCTTTGTATCCTTTGTCTTCCCATACACGCCCAAGAAGCTTAGCAGGTTCACGCAACATTCTTCGTAACATGCATCACGTCGATTGCAGAGCGGACATCTAGGACTTTCCAATACTGTAGCTCCCAAAATATCGATTTCTTTTTCCACATGGGTACGTGCCCGTCAACTCCCTGCGGAACTGATTGTCCGCCAGGACCCTTTCCAAAGATGACATTCAAATCCTTGACCATATCAAATATCTCAGCTCCAGTACGTTCCGCAGGCTTCGGCCGGTGATCTGCCTTGCCGTTGAAATGCTTGCCTTCTTTCTTACGTTATGATTTCGGGGAAGAAATCGACGATGACCCAGGTACACGTTCTTCCTACAGTTATCCAAAAATACACTTTCAGTCTCATGTAAGCAGTGCGTGCATGCTTTGTATCCCTTATTTGACTGTCCAGAAAGGTTACTGAGAGCAGGCCAATCGTTGATGGTTACAAAAAGCAACGCTCGTAGGTTAAATTCCTCTTCTTTGTGCTCATCCCACACAGGTACACCAGGTTTGCCCCACAATTGTAAAAGTTCATCAACTAATGGCCTTAGGTACACATCGATGTCGTTGCCGGGTTGCTTCGGACCTTAGTTGAGCACTGGCATCATAATGAACTTCCGCTTCATGCACAACCAAGGAGGAAGGTTGTAGATGCATAGAGTCACGGGCCAGGTGCTATGGCTGGAGCTCTGCTCGCCAAAAGGATTCATGCCATCAGTACTTAGACCAAATCTTATGTTCCTTGCGTCAGCTGCAAAATCTTTGAACTCTCTGTCGATCTTTCTCCATTGCGTTCCATCAGCGGGGTGTCTCAACTCCCCGTCGGACTTACGGTCCTCTTTGTGCCATCGCAACAACTTGGCATGATCTTTGTTCCTGAACAGGCGTTTCAACCGAGGTATTATAGGAGCATACCACATCACCTTGGCGGGAACCCTCTTCCTGGGTTTCTCGCCCTCAACATCGTCACCAGGGTCATCGCCTCTGATCTTATAACGCAATGCAGTGCATACAGGGTTCATTCAAATCCTCGTATGCACCGCGGTAGAGGACGCAGTCGTTAATGCATGCATGTATCTTCAGAATCTCTAAACCTAGAGGGCACACAACCTTCTTTGCTTCGTACGTACTGGTGGGCAACTCGTTATTCTTCGGAAACATATTCTTCAACATTTTCAGCAAATTTTCAAATGATGAGTCAGCTACCTTCCCGTGCCTTCCATTTCAGCAAATCCAGTGTGCAGCCCAGCTTTTTCAGACTATTGTCGCATCCTGGGTACAGTGACTTCGTGTGATCCTCTAACATGCGATCCAAATTCTCCCTCTCCTTGTCAGTTTCGCAGCGTCTCCGTGCATCAGCAATGGTCCGACCAAGATCATCAGCGGGCTCATCATGTGCCTCTTCTTCACCTTCACCAAACCCTTCCCCACCTTCAGCATCATCCTCCATGAAAGTATCACCGAAAAGGTCATGATAGTTGAAATCGTATCATCCTCTTCTTCATCTTCTTCCATTCTAACCCCTCTTTCTCCATGCTTGGTCCAACAATTATAGCTTGGCATGAAACCGTGCCGAAGCAGGTGCATGTGAACGACTCTTGAGGAGGAGTGACCTTCTCATTCTTACATTCAGCACATGGACACATAATAAAACCTCGCTGTTTGTTCGCATTTGCCACTACGAGGAAATCTTTCAAACCCGTAGTGAACTCACCGGAGAGTCTGTTACCGTACATCCATTGCCGATTCATCTGCATTATTATTATATAAAGTATATAATTAACCATCATGCATCTGTTAAACTAACTAGCTAGCTGGAAATAATACAAATCATGAAAGGTTCAAGTTGCTAACCGCGATCACGGAGGTAAAATAAATGAAAACGCTCAAGTGTGTTTCATGCTATGGGGCATTTCATCGAACACCTTGTGTGCATAGTAGGAACCAAAAGCATACCCACCACCCCCTTGTGAATATTGTGAGCAAATGTGGCCAAGTGCAGCGAGGTGAGTCCTATATATAGGGATGGGCCTTTAGTCCCGGTTCACCTGGACAACCGCGGCTAAAGGCCGTGGGGCCGGCCCGAGGACCTATTAGTCCCCGTTGGTCTGGCCAACCGGGACTAAAGCCCCTCCCCTCCGCCAGTTGTGGGCCGAGCGCGCTGGGCCCAGACTATTGGTCGCGGGTCTCGTCCCGAACCGTGACTAAAGACCCCTATGGTCGCGGGTCCATTATTTTGGGGACTAATGGGGGCGTACCGAAGGCCTATTTTCTACCAGTGTCTGATACCATATTGAACTTCTGTACTAGCCATATAGACCAAAAGTCCGAACTGATGGAAAGGGTTAGCCTTTATATTTTAACACTTACAAAGGTTTTTTCTCGTGGAATGTCAATATCATGCAAAAACACTCAACGACACTTTAAAACACCCATGTGATTTCGGTGCTTATGTCCAGCGTTGTTCTTGGTGTACAAGAAATAATCGTGGATGCTTCTCCTGTTGTCGATAGCGCTCAGCAGTAAAAAATGCCATTCATCGTTGTGTTTAGACGATACATCATGGCCTTAGTGATGATCTCAGGACCTGTGGATCAGACTAATTAGTCGAAAGACGTAGATCGAGTCAGGCACTCTTTTGACTGCGAGGAGCCAGCGGACCTATATTAGTCGTGTTAATGATATAGAAGTTGCCCACACAGAGCTCAGAGAAGGGGTCCATAACATGTATGAGCTGAAATTTGATGGTGCATATGCGGGTCGTAAACAATGTCACAAATTAAGAACACCGTATAAAAAGATTACACCACATGCAGTGTCAAGCAAATGCCTTGCGATTTGGATATTGGATCGAGGAAAAATTATTCAAGTCAAACAAGCACATAGCAGCCATGTGTGACGAACTCTTGCGACCTTCATAGGTGAATCAAAGTGATTACAATCAAGGTATTAGACACATCGAAGTAACGTGCAAGTCAAGTATGTAATTAAGCAAATTAACAATGTCTCCTATCAGCGCTAGCTAGCTTTCATGGCATAGAAATGTGCAGGTTCCTGGCCGGATGTCACCCCCCCTCCGCCCCCCCCCCCACCCCGCGTCCGTCGAAGCATAAGATGACCATTTTGTCATTTAGTTGAAGGCAAACTTTGTAGTTTTTAAGAAAGGCCCTAGCTCATATTGGCTAGTAAATGAGCTGGTGTGCTAGCCAGGGTTCGAACCTCACTTCTCGCATAATAAAAATGCCATGGGAGTTCCTCCTCCCATTGGTATAGTTTTAATCGTTTGAAAGAAAACTTTGTAAATTTCAACAAAAAATATATTAACAATACAGCACCTACAATATAATATTAGTATTACGACAATAATCATAATTGTTTTAACTGATCAATATACTTGATTAAACTTTTAAAAGGTTGGTTTTAGAGTAACCAAGAACATGAAGGAAATAAAAGAAACGGAGTAACTGAAACCTAGGAAAGAGCCCATTCACCTCCCTGATAGAACATATGTATAGGTGTATTTTGTTCATAACTGTACGTAGCTTAGCTCCCTATTCGGGCCCACATGTAACCCTAATCCTCTCAATATAATCATCTGTACCGAGCCTCCTTGAGTGCATCGAGTACCCCATCCAAAACCTATTCGGTTCTTTACATGGTATCAGAGCTCCGATCTTGAGCATGTCGACTTCCGCCGCCACCGATGACTCCCTGGCCCTTGCGGCCCTTCTTCCCCAAACACTGGCGCTGTCCGCCGGATCGTCGTCCTCATCCGGTGCTCCGATCAACTTTGGATCGAGTATCACCGTCAAGCTCTCCGCCGAAACCCATCTGTTTTGGCGCTCTCAGGTGGTCTCCCTCCTTTGGAGCAATCTGCTCCATGGCTTCGTCGAGGGAACTTTCCCATGTCCTCCTCCGACTATCACCACCGGCGGCGCAACCAACACAAATCCCAAGTATGCCGCCTGGGTCCAGCAAGATCAGGCTATTTTATCGGCGTTTCTTACCTCCTCTTCGATCGAGGTCGCCGGTATGATCTGGTTTGCGAGTACTTCTCGTGAGGCTTGGACCACAATCGAGCACAGCTTCGCCACCGTGTCCACGTCGCGCTCGATGCAAATTCGTGATCAGATGTTGGAGTTGAAGAAGAACGATCTGTCCGCTGCAACCTATTTCAATAAGATGAAAGGGCTCTCGGATATTCTCACCTCAATCGGCCAAGCTCTTAAGCCCGAGGAATTCGTTGCCTTTGTCATCAAGGGTTTGGACTCCCATTATGACAATCTCGCGGAGTTCGTGATCGGATTGGAGACTCCGATCTCCCCCCATGATCTCCTCTCGCGGCTCCAGTTCACCGAGCAACGTGTCGATGCCCGCCGTGCTCAGGCTGGGCAGATCCATGCCGCCAACGCGGCCAAATTCTCGGGGAAGCGCCTGCCCGGAGCCCCTCCATCGCCGTTCCGTCCTCCGGGAGGCTACCCTCCGCCTCGACCTGGCGCCTTCTTCAAGACGTCCACGGGTGCTACTGGTCCCTCGGTCGCTGGTGGATCGGGAGGCACCAGTACTGGTGCACGTCACCACTGCCAGCTCTGCGACGCCCCTGGACACGTCTCCTCTCGCTGCTTCCGTCGCTTCGACACCACGTTTCTAGGCGTGGGCAATGACGGCCGTTTCCTGGAGAAGCAGCTAGCCGTGGCGCAACAGAACAAGGCCCAGGCGCATCACGTCATGCCAGAGCCCGCGGGTGAAACTCCTACCCTTCCGTTCGATCCAGCGTGGTACTTCGACACCGGTGCTACTGATCACCTCACCGGACAATTGAACAAGATGAATTTTAAGGAGCCATATCTTGGGAAGGAGCAAGTCCACGCCGCCAACGATCAAGGTATGCGTATACATCATATTGGTCGAGCAATTCTACCTAATTCATCATCCAAGCCACTTGTTCTTCGTAATATTCTTCATGTTCCATCTGTCACCAAAAATCTTTTGTCTGTTCCTAAATTCACTTATGATAATTGTGTCTCAGTTGAATTCCATCCTAACAGTTTTTTTGTTAAGGACTTACTTACGGGGGCACTTCTTCTTAGAGGTCGGCGTCGTGGTGGCCTTTATGCACTTGATGATCCTCATGTTGCTGGCGCCTCTCTTGCAAAACATGTCTTCAGTGTGCTTAAAGCTTCTCCTGCCCAGTGGCATGCCCGGCTAGGTCACCCTTCACCCCAGATTGTCCAACACATTCTTCGTCGTCATGAGCTTCCCTCAGAGTCCAATAAAAATACTAGTGTGAGTGTCTGTGATGCTTGCCAACAAGGCAAAAGTCACCAGTTACCGTTTTCCCTTTCACAACATGTAACAAACGCTCCTTTAGAGCTTATTTATTCCGATGTGTGGGGCCCTGCCCAAACTTCAGTCAGTAGTCATAATTACTATGTGAGTTTTATTGATTCCTACAGTCGTTTTACATGGCTTTATTTGATTAAGCGCAAGAGTGATGTTTTTGATGTCTTTATTCAATTTCAAGCCCATGTTGAGCGTCTCTTAAATCATAAGATCATCACTGTTCAATCTGACTGGGGTGGCGAATATATTAAGCTGAATGCTTTCTTTCAGAAACTTGGTGTCTCCCATCGTGTTTCTTGCCCCCACACCCATCAACAAAACGGTAGTGCTGAGCGTAAACATCGTCATATTGTTGAGACAGGTCTTGCTCTTCTTGCTCATGCCTCAGTTCCGTTTCGTTTTTGGAGTGATGCCTTTACCACTGCATGTTTTCTCATTAATCGTATGCCCACTCGTGTCATAAACATGCAAACACCACTTGAGCGTCTCCTTCATCAAACCCCTGATTATACTTTCTTCAAAATCTTCGGGTGTGCGTGTTGGCCTAACCTCCGTCCGTACAATAATCACAAACTTAAGTTTCGCTCTAAAAAGTGTTTGTTTATAGGATATAGTCCTATTCACAAAGGCTATAAGTGCCTTCACGTTCCATCTAACAGGGTCTATATTAGTCGAGATGTCATCTTTGACGAACATGTTTTTCCTTTCTCTAATCTTCCATCCTCTGATTCTCCACCATCCTCCATCTCCACACCTAATTGTATTGACCAATTTGATGATTGTACGTATGCACCTTCTTTGCTACCTAATCATGGCGCAGGTACAGGTCGTGGTGCGCGCCTTGAGGTTCTTCATGATGATACTCCATCATCACCATCGTCACGTCCAGCCGATCACGTCGATCGTCCCCTCGCCATGCAGCAGCATGCAGCCCCAGATGGGCGTGCGCCTGGTGCACATGGACCGCAACCTGCGGGCAACCCGCAGTCCCCCGCGCGGCCCTCGCCCGTTCACCACGCTGGTGAACCCGAGCCGCGGACCCCGTCGACAGCTGGCTTGGCTCCCTCACCTGGCTCGCCCGGCTCGGCTCTCTCGCCTGGCTCGGTTTCAGCTCCGGATGGCTCATCTCCTGGCTCGGCTTCGCCTGAGCCCCTCTCACCGGCTCCTGCTGCAGATTCTCTGCGGCCAGTCACCCATGCGCTGCGTGGCATTCATCGCCCCAAACGCCACACGGATGGCACTGTCGCCTGGTTAGTTGCCTGGATGGCTCACTCTGCTGCTGATCCTCATGCTGAACCCCGTCATTTTCGTGCTGCTCTGGGAATTCCTCATTGGCGTGCTTCTATGGAACTCGAATTCGATGCCTTAATCAAGAACAACACCTGGCAGCTGGTTCCTCCTCGTCCTGGTATTAATATCATTGACTGCAGGTGGGTCTTTCGTGTCAAGCGCCACGCCAATGGCACTATTGAGCGTTATAAGGCTCGTCTGGTTGCAAAAGGGTTCAAGCAGCGTCATGGTTTGGATTACGAGGACACGTTTAGTCCTGTTGTGAAGCCCACTACTATTCGTCTATTGCTCTCGTTGGCTGTCACTCGTGGTTGGTCTCTGCGACAACTTGATATTCAGAATGCATTTCTGAATGGTGTTCTCGAGGAAGAGGTATTCATGCGTCAACCTCCTGGTTTTGAGGATCCTGCTCGTCCTGCTCACTTGTGTTATCTTAGCAAGGCTCTCTACGGTCTTAAGCAGGCTCCTCGTGCTTGGCATTCTCGTCTTGCTGCTGTGCTTCATCAACATGGTTTCATTGCATCCACTGCTGATACATCTTTATTCATCCTTCAGCGTCCTGAGTTGACAGTCTATTTGCTGGTTTATGTTGATGATATCATTGTTCTTAGCTCTTCGGATTCTCCACTATTTTCTTGGTCTTGAGGTATCTCACAGTTCACAGGCTCTTAATATTACTCAGCGGCAGTATGCTTTGGATTTACTTCGTCGAGCAGGGATGCTTAAGTGCAGTCCTGCGCATACACCGATGTCCTCCACTACTCGGCTGTTCAGTGCTGACAGTGCCTCTCTTTCTGATGATGAGGCCACCACTTATCGGAGTATTGTTGGAGGCTTACAGTATCTTACTCTCACTCGCCCAGATTTGTCGTTTGCAGTCAACCGTGTGTGTCAGTTCCTTCATTGTCCCACGGTGGATCATTGGGCTGCAGTTAAACGTATTCTCCGTTATGTTCGACATTCTCTTGGGCATGGTCTTTGTCTTCGCCGCTCCTCCTCCTCTGCCCTGTCTGCCTTCTCGGATGCTGATTGGGCTGGTGATGTGGAAGATCGGCGATCCACGGGGGGCTATGCTATCTTTTATGGAGAAAATCTTGTTTCCTGGAGTGCTTGAAAGCAAGCTACCGTATCTCGTTCTAGTACGGAATCTGAGTATAAAGCTGTTGCAAATGCCACCGCTGAGTTGATTTGGGTGGAAGCTCTGTTGAAGGAACTTGGTGTTCAGCAAGCCTCTCCACCAGTTCTATGGTGTGATAATATTGGTGCTACCTATCTCTCGTCGAATCCAGTGTTTCATGCAAGGACCAAACATATTGAGGTTGATTTTCACTTTGTTCGTGAAAGAGTTGCTCAGAAGTTGCTCCAAGTTCGGTTTGTTCCCTCCAAGGATCAGCTAGCTGACATATTCACGAAACCACTACCGCTACCTTTGTTTGAGGAATGCAAGCGCAATCTCAATATGTTGTCCATAGTTGAGATTGAGGGAGGCTGATAGAACATATGTATAGGTGTATTTTGTTCATAACTGTACGTAGCTTAGCTCCCTATTCGGGCCCACATGTAACCCTAATCCTCTCAATATAATCATCTGTACCGAGCCTCCTTGAGTGCATCGAGTACCCCATCCAAAACCTATTCGGTTCTTTACACTCCCACATTCTGACCATACCTTGAGAATGGCTCTCTATAATCACATGGACGAAGTATGTGCAAGATCATAGGTTTTCGTGTCGATTGCCCACTGCACTCACGTCATCACAGACCAAACTGCACGCGCAGATAGCAGCCAAACGCACATGCATGGTTGGCTGCTAACGCCCATGAATCCAGATGCACTTGTTTTTCTTTGAATGATATCGTCATATCGCAATGCAAATTAAATGCTCAAACTATGAGGAGCATGTGCCTGAAGAATGATTATCTTAGGAAGAAGGCAGAAACTTTGGACTTGAACAACTATGGTTGCTTATCACAAAATATATTAATTGTTTGTTCTTTGATCATGCATTGTTACTAGAAGTTCATCAATGAAGAGAACGGCCGCAAACTCATGAGCAATGTGGGAATAGAAACAACAACAATAGTGCGTCAATAGAAAATATTGAACTACCAGAACTTCGCCTCTCTTCACGAAATTTTAACATTTCACAAATTGTTGACAAAAAGCAAAGATTTTTCTCATGAGCAAACAGAAAAATCAGTCATATTCACCATTCTATTTCCTCGCATCTGGTCAAATTCATGATTAATGAAATAAATAAACGGCAACAATTCATTGTCTCTTCAAGTTGGCCTAAACTGCCTGGATACAAAATATACATTGCATATGTGAGGGAGGCCCACCTGGAGGGCCTACCCAGTACCCACCACCTCTCTGTTTACCATCTTTCGTCGAGAGTTTATCTTGATACAAATTCTGCGATCTATATATTGGATACGGGTTCTTTGCCTAGTATGGGTTGTTTGTCGAGTGCATGTGTGTCGTGTATTTTTTTAGTTTACCGAGTGTACTTTCAGAAAAATCGATATAGATGTTCCTTTACTGAGTATACGTGTTTTCACACTCGGCAAAGTGCGAAGATGTTAAGGTAATATCTCGTTTCCAGTAGTCAAATATTTTGCTTCCACTGCACAAGTGCGCTCTTGTCCAGTGGCAAACAAATACCCTAGGGATGAAAAATCAATAAATTTCTAATTATTGATTGGTGGGAGAAAAATCTTCTTGTCGTTCCTCCATCCTTGATCGCCGGTGGTGAGGAGTGCAGTGGTGGCCTCAAAAGGATGTGGCCGTCATCCAGATTGCTTACAAGGAAACCGTTCTGGTCTTCCAATGGGCAAGGTACGCACACAATCTCTTGTAGGATAGTTAACGTACACACGTGCCCATTTTGTTCATAGATTGCGTCGGAATAATTCTATAGAATTTGAATTGTATAGGAAAATTGTGTTGTCATGTGCAACATTTGATAGCAATAGTGATATATAGAGAGGAAAATTGCATAGGGTAGCAATATGGCATTTTCGATTTGTTGTTGCATTGAAAGAATACACTTGTTGCAACAATATGTAACATGTGTTCCATTTTTGTTGTTGCATTGAAAGAATACACTTGTTGCAACAATATCTAACATGTGTTCCATTTTTGTTGTTGCATTGAAAGAATACACTTGTTGCAACAATATCTAACATGTGTTGCATTTTTGTTATTGCAGTAGTGCAAAGAAATGTCCAGAACTTATGGATTTTCTTGTCAACAAAGGTTTCCACTTTTGTAGCGTCGATATCACAAATGACCAGCAGAAGATGATGCGCACGTGGAATATTGAGATACCTGAAGACCACTACATTGATCTTCAGGACTTGATCCATTTTGATGAGCTGGCCGGGGCCAAGACCGGGATGGCTCAGATGGCAACTGCCTTCATCCACCACGACTACAGAACGATGAAGACTAGTTTCCCCTCGAGAAATCACAACAATTGGGGGAAGAACCCACTTGACCTGATCAATATCCAGTATGCAGCAATAGATGCTTATGTTGCGTTCGAGTTGTTCCGCATCTACTCTTCGATGCAGCAGTAGATGGTTGTTTGTGTACCGCTATGTTTGCATTATTCGAGACTTTATATTTGTAGTACTACTATTATGTACCGCTATGTTTGCATTATTCGAGACTTTATATATGTAGTACTACTATTATGTAATGGATATATGTCCTATATTATTTCTATTAATTGTGTATGTGTTTAAGTACCGTTGTGTTTAAGACTAACTCCTTTGCAAAATATTTGAGAAAACGAGTGGAAAACATGGAAAACAGAAGGTTACTTAAATGTCTCAAAACCTTGTGAGAGAAGAAGACTAATGAAATGGCTCAAATAAAACCAAGGATTAAAAAGGACATGATGCATTCATAAGGACCGGAAAATAGAAGAGATTTAGGAAAGGGAAAACAAAATATTTCCTAAGATTAAGAGATATGACCACTTAATCAAGATGCATTCATAAGGACTGGAAAACAGTGAGATAAAATATTTTTCTGAATTTTTTGATATATTATTTGTATTTTTAAGATTGTAAAATGAATTATTTTTATTTTTCTGAATTTTTTGATATATTATTTATATTTTTTAGATTTAAAAATGAATTAGTTTTATTTTTCTGAATTTTTATAGAAATAATACAAATTAAAAAGTTAATGTTTATTTATTTATTCAAAATTATTATTACATCATTACTTTTGTTTATTAAAAGATTTATTTGAAATTCAAACAGTAAAGAAATGTGGCATCGACCAACATGTTAATAGGATTGATATGATACTAGTATCACATACATGCGTGCGAAACACTTGGATGCGGGACGGGATGGAACTCGAAAGTTAAGCGTGCAGTGCTAGAGTAGTGGGAGGATGGGTGACCGAGCGAGAAGTTTGATCACGAGTAAGTAATTTGACTAGAGATAATTGTAGTTAGACACTAAGCAAATAATAAAAATTCTGAAGAAAAAAAAGGAGTGAAAAATAATTAGAAGCCCAAATGAATTTAAAAAATAACGAAATAGCTTTTAGTCCCGGTTCGTGTTACAAACCGGGACTAAAGGTCCTCCGCCCCCGGCGCACGCCACCCGCCCACGTGGACGGGCCTTTAGCCGCGGTTCGTAAGAGACGCGACTAAAGGGGTGGGGGGCCTTTAGTCGCGCATATTCAGTCCCGGTTGCACGGCCGGGATTAATAGCCTTTGCGAACAGGGACTAAAGGCCTATTTTCTACCACTGGAAATGACACTGGTAGAAAATAGGCCTATAGTCCCGGTTCGCGAGGGCCAGTAGTCCCGGCCGCGCAACCGGGACTAGCTCTGCGCGACTAAAGACCCCCCCTTTAACCGCGCCTCTTACGAACCGCGGCTAAAGGCCCGGCCACGTGGGCGGGTGGCGTGAGCCGAAGGGCGGAGGACCTTTAGTCCCGGTTGGCCACACGAACCGGGACTAAACTTTATTTCGTAATTTCTTTAATTCATTTGGGTTTCTAATTATTTTTCACACCAATTTTTCTCTACCTTTTTTTCACTCCCTTTTTTGTTCAGAATTTGTATTATTTGCTTAGTGTCTAACTACAATTATCTCTAGTCAAATTACTTACTCGTGGTCAAACTTCCCGCTCGGTCACCCATCCTCCCACTACTCTAGAACTAGCACGCTTAACTTCCGAGTTCCATCCCGTCCCGCATCCAAGTGTTTCGCACGCATGTATGTGATAGTAGTATCATATCAATCTTATTAACATGTTGGTCGATGCCACATTTTTTTATTGTTTGAATTTCAAATAAATCTTTTAATAAACAAAAGTAATGATGTAATTAATAATTTTGAATAAATAAATAAACATTAAATTTTTAATTTGTATTATTTCTAAAAATAATATTAATATATCAAAATATTCAGAAAAATAAAACTAATTCATTTTTAAATCTTAAAAAATACAAATAATATATCAAAAAATTAAGAAAAATAGAACTAATTCATTTTAAAATCTTAAAAATACAAATAATATATCAAAAATTAAGAAAAATAATACTAATTCATTTAAAATCTTAAAAATAAAAATAATATATCAAAAAATTAAGAAAAATAGAACTAATTCATTTTAAAATCTTAAAAATACAAATAATATATCAAAAAATTAAGAAAAATAATACTAATTCATTTAAAATCTTAAAAATACAAATAATATATCAAAAAATTAAGAAAAATAATACTAATTCATTTTAAATTCTTAAAAAGACCAGTAGGCTCTTCTATTATTTTTAGAATGAGTTCAAAAATGTATTTTGAAATAAATCCAACTGGATGAGTTTGGTATTGACTAGATATATGTTTTCCTGGCTTAGATTAATTTTTGGTGAACAGATATATAGAAACTGTAGTTTTTCTGTTTTGTTTTCTTGATGTGTTTTTGTTTGTTTTCTTGATGTGTTTTTGTTTGTTTGTTTTGAAATGTGTGTTTGACATAATATAGAAATAGTATAGCTAGGAAATAGTATAAAAATAATATTCATTACATAATAATATATCCATTACATACTAAGATATCCATTACATCCATATATCGAACGCAAGATGCGGTACACAAACAACATCTACTCGAGCTCCGTCGAGTAGATGCGGAACAGCTCGTAGGAAACGTATGCATCTATGGCTGCATACTTGACGTTGGTCCAGTCCAGTGGGGTCTTCTCCCAATACCTGTGATTCCTGGAGGGGAAACGAGACTTCATGGTTTCGTAGTCCTCGTGGATGAAATCATCAAAATGGATAAGGTCCTGAAGATCAATGTAGTGATCTTTAGGTATCACAATACCCAAGCGCATCAACTTCTGACGGTCTGTCAACGCTGCAGAAGTCATACCCCTTGTTGACAAGAAAATTAACAAGTGCCGGAGAATGCTTTGTCGTGGTGGTGTCACGGCAGATGCCATGGGACGGCTAAAGATGTGGGGACGATGGACGCTGGAGGTGTCCGGGGAGGGATCACGCGACGAGTAGCCGCGTGAGGTAAGATCCACACAACACAGACAACACGATGTACCCAGGTTCAGGGCCCTCGTGAGGAGGTAAAACCCCTACTCCTGCCTTTCTCTATGTATTACGATGTCTCTCCGAGTAGGTACAATACAAATGATATCGCTACCGAGTAGCCCCTTGCCCCTCTCCGAGTAGAGCTAGGTCAAGGACTTGGAGATTCTAGGGTTTCCAGGGAGCAACCGTTAGCATCTATGGGAGCATGTGTGAGCGTGCCTCGCGCAGGAGGCGGCGGGGCACCTTATATACATGGTGCCCAGCCGGATACGTCCAAATCCTAGACAAGTGTCGACATAGTGTGCACACTGTCCTTTCTCCGAGTACCCGCTGACAGCTTTGGTCGTTGGTCTTGGCTGCTTCTGTAAAGTCGTTGGGCAAAACTAGGGGACAGACTGGTATCACTGTACCTAGCCACAGAGTAGGCCCCCCTTATCCTGCCACCGACTGCTTCCATGCTGTCACTGTCAGGCAGGCCGTCCCCACGTGAACAGTAGTTCGAATGCTGCCAAGTACGGACCCAGGATACGCGGGATCCTGTGTCAGAACGGCTCCTTTGACTTCCTGCCCGAGTAGTTTCCCGCCAAAGGTTCCCGCCAATTGTACTCGGGCCAAACCTTCTACTCGACAGGGTAGGACTTGACTGATATCTCCTTCTGGTCATCTTGAGGTGAGACCGGGTAGCAGTCGACCGGGTAGAGAGTACCCGGTAGTCGGCTACTCGACCAAACCTCTCTTCTGTAAGCGGCCTTTACCACCTGTCTTTACCCTACTCGGGGGTAACTCCCCGACAGCAGTCCCCGAAGCTGGTTGAGTCTTGTGAACTTGTTCGCTAGGCTCTGCCAGCTTAAAACCAGCCTTCGCATCTCAGCCATCGAACCTCAAGATGCCGAGTAGGTCCTCCGAGTAGCTATCCGGAAAGTATCTTGAGTCTCCTCTTTTCCGAGTAGCACTTGCTTTCTACTCTGTATCCGAGTAAAAGGACTTAGCGAAAATTCGCGAACTGAGCCTCTGCAGCGCAGAGCAACATCCAGCCCTTCACGCAGGCACTGCCTACGTGTCAAGCATCCACGACCTTGTCGTTTGGTTGCCCAGGACACGATGCCACGTGTCCAGTTTTCACGCTGTGGGCCCACCGGCCGTCATGTCCCGTCACGCGCAATTACTGGCCACGATCTGATGGTGGGATCAAATGCGGCCGTTACGCGCGCAGCCCGCGCTTGTGTGCGTTTCTAGCCGGCCACAGGACCCACCACACGCCGCAGTCGATCCCACTACCGCGGTGGTAACGGTAATCTCGCGAGGGAGATATAAATACCCCCGCGGTAACTTCCTTTTCTTCTTCCCTGCTCTTTTCCCCTTCTGCCTCTTGTCCTTCTTCTCCACCGAGCCCTCCGCCGCCGCGCAAGCTTCCGCGCCACCGCGGACTCACTCCACCGAGCACCTCCACTCGAAAATCATCCACTCCTCCCACTCGCGACGATGGCCAAGGCTAGCTGGACGGGTTCCTCCGTCACCAAGGCCAATCTCGCCTGGCTCGTGACCAGCAGAAGGGTTCCCCCCGGCGTGGAGTGCCGGGCACCCGACGACGAGGTCGTGCCAATTCCGCAGGACGGCGAGCGGGTGGTCTTCATGTCGCACTTCGAGCGCGGCTTTGGACTGCCCGCCTCCGACTTTCTGCGCAAATTCCTCGACCACTTCGGGCTGCAGATGCACCATCTGCCGCCCAACGCGGTCGTCTTCCTCGCCTACCACGCCGTGGTCTGCGAGGCTTTCCTCGGCATCAGGCCCACGACTGATACGTGGCTCAGGTACTTTAATCTCCGCCAACAGTCAGTCGGGAAGAAAGACGGTGCAGGTATCGGCCGCGCCACCGACACGGGCTGTGCCATGATGGTGCAGCGGACGGGTACGAACCATCCCCGCATCCAGGGGCTGGATTCCTGCCGAATGTGGCAGCAGACCTTCTTCTATGTCAAGAACGTCCCCGCCACGGAAGGAGGTGTGGTTGATGATCGAATCAACCTGCCCGCTTGGAGGAATCGTGCTCCACTCGGGTCGAACTGGAAGGAGAAGCCCACCATCGACGAAATCGCCGTCGAGATAGAAGACAGACTCGGCGAGTTGAAGAAGCTGGGCCTCAAGAACGACGACCCGGTGGTATGCTGGATCAAGCGCCGAGTACTCCCTCTGCAGGAGCGCTGCCATCTCATGTGTTACATGGGAGGCCCGCGCGACTGCACCAGGACCACCACCATCGAAATCGACGACGCGGATGTTGCCTATCATGCCAGGAACATGCTGAAGACAAGCCTCACCGAGAAGTGGCGGTATGGTTTCGTCCCGTACAGCCGTACGCAGCCGATTGCCCGGGTACGCTGTTCTTACTCTGCTTTTGCCTCTGCTTCCCGAGTAGATAACCTCCC
The DNA here is from genome assembly GCA_028641055.1 of Alopecurus myosuroides. Lineage (NCBI taxonomy): Eukaryota > Viridiplantae > Streptophyta > Magnoliopsida > Poales > Poaceae > Alopecurus > Alopecurus myosuroides. Next base: position 5,173 of record JAPCYS010001465.1, on the reverse strand, counting down.
TTTCCGCCCCGACTAGCAATCACCTGTCGCACCGAGTAGAACACTTAGTCGACTCGCGCTTAGGCTTAGTATGCTTTGTGTTTGCACGCCTATCCGGGTAGAACACTTGGAAAACTGCATAGGCTTAGTGTGCTTTGTGTTTGCACGCCTATCCGAGTAGAGTTCCATCCTGCTACTCGGTTGACTTATGATCCTTCTCTGTCTTTCAGACTCTTACTCGACAGCTGATTGAGAGTCGCGAAGTTTTTGAAGACAACTGGTTCACCGATCGCGAGGAGGATGACATGCTGCCTTCTGATGACGCGGAACAGAGCAGTCCCGTTCCTGACAAGCGCGATGCTCTCCGCACTTGGTCGGATGAAGGCTCTCACGGTATTGTTATTTTCATCTTGTTTGCTTCTGAGAAACACCAACCCCTTGCATTGCTGTTCCTGATTCTTCCTTCTTCTCCTTTGAACTTCTCAGATGAGGGCGCTGCGGAGAAGGACGACGAGGATGAGGGCGAGAACGAGGGCGATGCGCCCCTCGTCGTCCAACCTTTGTCTACTGCCCCTCCCGAAACCCGCAAGCGGACCGGAGCGAAGCGCAGGCACCTCCAGCCAAGAAGAGGAAGCCCGCCGAGAAGGAGGAGGCCGCCGAGAAGAAGAGGAAAGTTACTGTCAAGAAACCCCGACGACAGCTTAAATCCACCAATGCGTGAGTTCTCTTCTCGTTTGCCCTCCTGCTCGCGTAGTACTGGTTTCTCCCAAATCTTCTTCCAATCCCTGATCTCTTTCTTCTCTGCAGTCCTGCCATGGATGCGAACGCAGCCCTCGCGTCCGACCAAGCCCAGAAGAAACCAGTACCTCTGGTCAACCTGGACGATGATGATGAGGATCGCGACGCCAATGCTGCTGCTGCCAATCCAGCACAAGGAGCAGCGTCAGAACCAGCAGCACAAGACACCGCCGTCCACGACGAGAGACCCCCTTCTCCTCCGGCTAGCAACGCCGAGGAGAACCAAGAACAAGAAATGCAAGACGCCGCCGCCCTTGAGCGGCCAGAAGTAGAACGGGAGCAGCCCACCACTGAGGCTGCTGCACAAGAGAACATCACCGCCGAGCAGCTGACGACAGACGACACCGCCGCGGATGCTACCGTAGCAGATGTCTACCCACTGCCAGGCAGCGCACCGAGTGGTGTTCTGCCAGGAGCTGCAGCGGCGCCACCAACTGCGCAAGGCCCTTCGCCACCAACTGCGCAAGGCCCTACACCACCAACTTCCTCCTCGTCTCCACAGAGCAAGGACACATCCAGCCCTCCTGGGCGAGCAGCCAAGCAACAGGCCCTTGATGCTCTGAGGGATTATTGTTCCAAGAAAGGCCTTTCTGAGAAGGAGACTGCCGATAAGATGGCTGCTGAGGAGGCCAAGGCCAAGGAGGAGGCCGCCGAGAAGGTCAAAGCTGAGAAAGAAGCTGCTGAGAGGGCCAAGGCCGAGCAGAAGAAGGCCAGGGCTGAGCAGAAGAAGGCCGAGAAGCAAGCTGCCGAGAAGGCAGTCGCCGAGAAGGCAAAGGCCAAGACTGAGGGGAAGAAACCCGAGGATCTCGAGAAGCAGGAAATCGAGAAGGAGCGAACGAAGAAGAGGGCCAGAGACCAAGGCGCATCCGCAGGTGGAGCACTTGTGATTCGCGACTCCGGCCCGATTCCTGCTGCGCTCTCGGCTGACGCTCGCGCTGCTGGTCAGCCCTGCTACCCGGAGTATATGATTGAGGTTAGCCACCAACATAGCATCGGCTTCCCTCCCCAAGATAAAGCTGTAGCTATTCAGAAGGGGAGGAAAGCTGTAGCCAGGAATACTCCTCCCTTCGATCCAGCCCAGAACAAACCCGTCAATATTGCTTCTCGGGGAGCCCAAGACAAGCCAATAACCTCCAAGGGTCTTGAGCAGGTACTGGACACTGTCGGCTACATCAGCGCCAAGTGGGACAGCGGGGTTCTCGGAGAGGAGAAGTGGCACGGCTTGACCCTTGGCTCCGTCGACCACTACCGCGTGGAGTGGAACAAGATCGACCTGGGACACCAGCCCATGTCCGTCTCCACCGATACCGCAACCCTCGCAGCCAAGATGTTCTTGCACCGCAAGAACGCCGAAGATATCGAACAGAGCTACGCAGTAAGTCTTTTTGCCTTTTCCAAGTTGAATTTTCTTCTCTTCTACTCGCCTTTCTTCTTTCTTACCATCACCCCCAGTCCCCGAGATTTGGGTCGAGTAGGTGGATACTCTCCGAGTAGCCTCCTACTCGGGCCGAATCTTCTCTGCGTTGCCTAACTCATTTTCTTCTCGGTTTTCAGGATAGCGTTCTTAAGAGGACCAACTTGTACCGCATCCTTCTCTGGAATCACTCCATCGCCAGGAGGCGTATTGCTGCGCTGGAGAAGGAGAAGATAGCTGCTGAGGCCGCGAGCAAAAATGCAAACGACAGCACCCAACAGCTGGCCGAAGTGCAAGGTACGCCTTTAGCCACGCGGTTCCTGCGTTTTATGGTTACGCCCGCTTCTGCTTTCTCACGCACTAACCTTTTCTTCTCTGCAGACAAACTGAAGGCCTTGGCCGACGAGCATGAAAAATGCCGTAGCTTCGTGGAGAACGCCGAGGCCACCATAAAGAAACTTGAAGGTGAGTTTGCTGTTTACTCGGTGTGACCTTGAGTTTGGTTCTTCTCTGCTCGTTTACTGACCTCATCTTATCTTTTCGCAGAAGATTATAAGTCATTTGCTGAGGCGCACCAAGATTGCGTCAAGCCAGTGGAGGTGGAGAAGCAGCTATCCGACCAGGCCATAACTCTGGTGAAGGACCATACCACCGAGATGGAGAAGCTGCAGCTCCAGCTTCAGAATGCACTCCAAGATGCCGTGAAGATTGGCGCCGAGAGGGACACGGCCATCGCCGAGAAAGCCAAGGCCGAGACCACTTTCAAGGCCAAGGAGAGGGCCCTCGAGGCTGAGTGCGAGACTTTGAAGAAGACCAATGCCGATCTTTTCGCTCAGATGGACACCCTGCGCCAGATCCAATCAAAGCACATTAGCAACGAGGAATCTTGGAGAACCAAGCTGCAGCAGCTGCGCCGCCAACTGATCGGTAAGTTCTTTTCTTCATTGCATTTTTTCTTCTCGGTCTTATTCCTTCTCGGCTTCCTTTTTTCTTTCTCGGTTTTTGATCTTGCCACTTGCTATTTCAGAGATCTGGCCTCGTCTTGAGTCTACCTCTGCGCCCACGATAGCCAAGGCCCGAGCAGTTCGCCTTTCGCTGGGTGAGCCGATTGACACCCGGGCTGATATCGAGGACAGCTTGTTGGTGCTCAAAGGTTACTTCGAACAGCTGGCCGGCTGCGGGACTGATTTGATGCATGCGGGCTTTGAGCTCCACCGGCTGTTCTGGCCTCATGACCCTGAGCCAAAAAGCATGCGGGAGCTCGCCCTCAAGCTGGAGAACGTGAAGGCCGAGTTGAAAAAGTGGCGAGCCTCCGGAGCCCGTGCTGGTGCGGACGTGATGCTTCTCTGCATTGCGTCCTGGTATGAAAACCTGGATATGCAGCTCATCCGCGGGAAGCGCAATAACTCCAAGTGGGAGACTGATGCCGATAGCGTGGCCTTGCGCAAGCAGATTGCATATGATGTCGCAGAATGCGCCGAGACGGAGGTCTACATCGATGGCGTCCCCGAACCCGACACCGAGTACGAGGACGACGAAGATGATGACGACGAGGAAGAACTTGGTGACTTCTTCGAATCTCCCAAGGGCAAGGCCGGGAAGGGAAAGGCCACCGTCGTCGCGAGTAGCGACGAAGACGAAGGGGCGCACATCGACTCCGAGCCACTCGACTTCGGCACTTCCTCAGGTGCTGCTCTCGACGACACGGTGCCTCCTCCTGGCCACGCTTCAGGCTCCTCTTCGGCTCCAGGGCCCGTCTCGGTGGCCACGGCCACTTCCGAGCAGGCGGCCACCCAGGGGGATGCCGAGATGGAGGAATCCGCCACCGCCCAGGCGAGAGCGGATGCCGAGATGGAGGAATCCGCCACCGCCCAGGCGGGAGCGGATGCCGCTCAAGCCAGCGCCGAAGGAACAGCTACCGCGACCGCTACTGAAGAAACTGCTGCCAAGACCGCCGCCGAGGAAACAGCTGCCAAGGCCAGCGCCGAGAACATCGCCTCTTCAACTTGAAGCAACCTGCAATCTTTTTTCACTTGAACCTTTATCAGATCCCCGGGATGCCGGGAGCAGATGTAACAGACTACTTTTATCTTACTTGCTACTCAGTTTTTATGCCCACTCTGTTTACGTTGACATTAATCAATTTGAACGACACTGGCTTAATGCCGAGTTGTGTTTCCATGCGAGTCCCCGAGTAGCTTTTCTTATTCACCCTGTCTTTTCATCTCTGCTCTACCTGCGACTTGTCGCTTGTTTGGTATTCGAGTCACAAGAATCAAGTAGCAGGGCTGCAAATACTTAGCCGCTAGAAACAATCATGGTAACGCAGCCCACCACCTAGCCGAGAAGACGAAAACGAGGAACAAAAAGTAACCGACAATCTACTCGGTTCCTGCACTCTTTCTTCCTTAGTGATTTTCGTGTGCTCATTGACCTTTTGCTTGTTCTCTTGCTTGCCATGAAGCCGGGTTTCGGACAGCAGCAGAGTCGAAGAGTTGGCATATAGGTTTAAACACAGTACTCAATGCACTTATGAGTTCTGAAGTGGAGCAACCGAAATAGACAAAGGAACAAACCGAGTAAGACAAACACTTAGAGCAATTTTGGACGAGGGCAGTCCCCGAGAACAATTTTAGATTGCAGAGTAGAATTTCAACTCGGATGAGAAGGTACATACACATCTTTGCTTACGAATGAAAACGACGAAGTAGAGCTACATTCCAGGGGCGCTTGGTTTCCTCTCCAGCTTTATCTGCCCTTCGCCTGCGATGGGCGCACATCTACAAGATAGTACGCATCATTGTGCAGCGCTTTGCTGACAATGAAAGGCCCTTCCCAAGGAGGAGACAACTTGTGCATCCCGGCTGTGCGCTGCACCAGCCTAAGGACCATGTCTCCTTCTCGGAAAACCCTTGGGTTCACCTTTCGGCTATGATAGCGCCGCAGGTTTTGCTGGTAGATAGACGAACGTGACAGAGTCAG
>JAPCYS010003749.1:0-50649 GCA_028641055.1 Alopecurus myosuroides | reverse complement strand
CTTAAATGCGATTATGATATGATTTTTTTTTGAAGTATCTTCTTCAACGAAGATATAGATTAATACTGAATTTAGTATTATCTATATGAACATCATTTTTGAGCCCTATTGGCCTACATAATTAAGCATGTATTTGTAAGTGTATGGATTCTTGATGAGTGTACATTCAAACGTACTCATAATGGTTCCGCCCCTGGTATATACTTGCCAGAATCGGAGGAGATACCACCCGAGGAGGAATACGAGGAAGGGTACTATTCCGACGAATACGCGAACTAGGCCCGGCTCCCGGTCAGCAGCCTGTTGGTGAAAGCTTGACATGGGCTATCTACGTTTATCTTCAGCTGTTTAGTTGTTGTAAGACTTTGTCTGCCCTGCGTGGCAGTAAATAAAGACTTGGTCATGTGACCATTGGTTTGTAAGACTGCTTTTATTCGTGTAATGGATATTGTATCTGTGTACCACTTTCGTATGTTGTTCACGACTGATCTTCCTGGGATCGTGAATGTATGCATATGAGGGGTTCTGAACCTTCCGGTTTGGGGCCTCTACAAAGTTGGTATCAGAGCTATCTTGGCCCTAGGAGCCCTTAGTTAGCACGGACGTCAAAACTAGTACCCGTATATGCCTATAATAATATACTTAAGTAGATGAGCTTTAAAAGATTCTTATCCCTATCTTCCCTATTTTCTCAAACTATACTTACATTAAGTCACTTAATGTTCGACTCTAAAATTTTGCACGCTTGGACACTAACTCAACTTCACTTAAAATTTTATGTAGATGGATGTCGTATACACGGAGGCTTGCTAGTTAGGACTGGCCAGGGACTTTCCTTTCCGCTTCGAGCGCCGACTCGTAGCGATGACTGAGTTGCTTGACCGCCCCGTTCCCGAGCTTCGGGGAGGGGTGATCACTGGGTCCCCCATAGAGGGGGAATGGTTGGTGGAGTGTGTGATACGCCCTCCACTGACTACTCCTACGGCAGAGGCGTTCTTCATCGCCACCGTAGAGCGCTCCTGGCAGGAGGGAGCGGTGCACGTGATCCAGGAGGCCATAGCGCGCCTGGCTCACCTACGAGACTATCGTTTCATAGGGACTTCCTATGAGTTCCTCGGGAGGAGGGACGAGACCGGCACACCTATGGCCGTGTCTCGGGACATTATGGGTCTTGGCGCACATCAGGACGATATGGAGATCCTGCTCCACCGTACCCAGCATCGCCTTGAAGATCTGAATATCGTCCAGCACACCACCGTCTCTGAGTGCCGTTTCCTCTGTACCCACCTGGGGAAGGCGATGCTCGACCTAGAGGCTGCTACTGCGCGCTCCCGTGCCTTGGAGAGGCAGTTACGGACCACCCGTTGGGCCCGTGACCGTCTCAACACCAAGGTTGGGTCCCTTCAGGATGCAACGCGATTCTGCGTGACCGCCTGAAGACCGCTCGAGAGGAGCTGGCCACTCGAGAATCGACTCTCGAGGAGTTAGAGGAGGAGAAATCCGAGCTCCGCAGGGAGAACGAGGACCTCCTGGTTGACGACGACGTCTTGTCCAACGCAGAGGGCATGGACATGAGTGAGCCGAGCCTATAGGAGGACGACGACGCCGTTGAGGAGGAGGACCCAGAGGAGATCCTCTTCGACGTCGACAGCACCTAGACTAGATGTAGTACCTCCTAGATATGGAGTAGAGCTAGTTAGCTAGTACGCCGACCCTATGAGGCGACGCCCCCCCCCCCCCCGATGTAGCTCTGAGGAGCATGGTTGTAGTAGATGTTTGTTGGTGTGTGCGCTATGTATGAACTCTATGCTATTAGTATGATGTAGTCCTTGTGTGTTGTGAACTTTATGAATAGTATCAACCCCCAAAGAACAAATCACCAAACCAAATTAAAATCACCCATCTTAACAAACATTCCTTTTGTTGCTAAAAAGTTTTAACCTTTTAAAAACCGTAAGCCTTGCTGCATAGTCTTACACATGTCTCAATAAACAGCATGGCGTCGTGTCGGGAGCTACCGCCACCGCCCCCACCAACGGTGGAGGCACTTCTGGCACTTTTGATGGAAGACCGTCAGGCCACTAGAGCCGAGAGTGCCGCCACAGTTGCTGCCCTGCAGCAGTTAGCCGCAGCCAGCGCCAACAACAATAACAACCATGGCGATGACAACGGGAATGGCGGACGCTCAAAGCTGAAGGTGTTTCAGCAGACAAACCCCCCGGTGTTCACAAAGATTGTGGAACCACTTGACGCTGACGACTGGCTTCGCACCATCGCCAACAATCTGAAAGTGGCGGGAGTCGACGAGAATGACAAGGTGCTCTTTGCTACCCACTTTCTTGCTGGGCCAGCAAGGACTTGGTGGGAGACCACCTGCGACACCGTCGCTTCTAATCATGTGTTCACCTGGGAAGATTTATCTGCCCGTTTCCGCAAGTATCACATCCCTCAAGGGGTGATGAACATCATGAAGGACAAGTTCCTGAAGCTGAGGCAGGGAGGCATGTCTGTGTCAAAGTACTGGGAAGAGTTTACTCTGCTAGCCCGGTATGCACCAGATGAGGTCAACACTGAAGCCAAGAAGAAGGAAAGATTCCTGAATGGGTTGCACGATGAGTTTCAGTGTACCCTTGTGGTCATCCCCTTTGCAGATCTGGAGTCACTCGCAGATGCCGCAATGATGATGGAGCACAAGAGGCAGAATGTCTTTGAAAACATGAAGAGGAACATGCAGTTCCAAGGAGGATCAAGTGCACCCCGAAACCGTCCAACCCCTTATACCAGGCCACCACCCCACAGGGCGCCTACCTTTGTTCCAAGGAACCACCATAACAACCATAGCCACAACCACAACCACCACAACAGCCACAACAACCACCATAACAACAACAACAACAACAACAACCGTGTGACCTACACACCCAAGCCTGGAGGCAGTGGAAATGGGAATGGGAATGGACACAAGCCCAACCATACTCTAAGCCAAACCAAAACACCAATCCCAGTTTAACCTGCTTCACCTGTGGCAAGGAAGGACACTATGCACGAGAGTGCCCAACCAAGACTGTTGCACCAGTTCAGAACAGTGCTACCAAGATGACTTATGCATCAGCGCCTAGGAAGCAGACTATGACCAAGGGATATCTGAATCACGTCACTGCTGAGGAAGTTCAGGATACGCCAGACATGGTGATGGGTATGTTTCCTTTCAACTCTGTACCTGCTGCAGTATTGTTTGATTCATGTGCATTGCATTCCTTTGTTACAAAGCCTTTTGCTGAGAGAAGTGGTATGAAACATACCCGTCTGCACAAACCCATGTTAGTCCAAATACCTGGGGCTAACACCCAAGCCAACCTTGTTTGCAATGAGGTACCCCTGGACATACAAGGGAAAACTTTTCATGCCAACCTCATAGTATTGGGATCCCAAGGGATAGAAGTAGTACTAGGCATGAATTGGATGACCAAGTACAAAGGTGTGATTGACTGCACCGGGAAGTCCATATCATTGACTACCAGTGATGGGGAAAGAGTGGCCTTCGCCGCAACCAAGTCAAAGTCGGAGACCCAATGCCACACTGGTATAGCCACACCTGCACTTGAGGAAGTTCCGGTAGTATGTGAATACCCGGATGTGTTTCCTGATGAACTACCCGGTATGCCGCCTGATCGGGATATCGAGTTTGTGATTGAGTTGGTACCCGGTACCGGACCCATCGCACAGAAACCGTACCGGATGAACCCTAAGAAGCTTGATGAGTTGAAGAAGCAGCTGGATCACATGTTAAGGAATGGTCTGATTCGCCCTAGTGCATCACCATGGGGATCACATGTCATTTTTGTGGACAAGCGGGACGGTTCCTCACGTCTATGTGTGGATTACCGTAAGTTGAATGATGTCACAATCAAGAACAAATACCCGCTCCCCAAAATTGAAGACCTGTTTGACCAGCTAAATGGGGCAAGAATCTTCTCAAAGATCGATCTTCGTACTGGTTATCATCAGTTGAAGGTTTGTGAGACTGATATTCCAAAGACCGCCTTCACCACACGTTACGGGTTGTATGAGTACACCGTGATGTCGTTTGGTCTAACCAATGCCCCTGCCTACTTCATGAATCTTATGAATAAGGTTTTTATGGAATTCTTGGACAAGTTTGTCGTGGTTTTCATTGACGACATTCTTATCTACTCCAAGAGTGAGGAAGAACACGAAGAACATCTGAGAATTGTCCTCGGAACACTTCAACAACATCAACTGTATGCTAAGTTCAGCAAGTGCCAATTCTGTTTGAAGGAAGTTGGATTTCTTGGACATGTAGTATCCGGAGGTGGAATCTCTGTTGACCCTGCTCTGGTTCAGTCTGTCGCTAATCGGGCTGCCCCGACTAATCAGACTGAAGTCAGATCTTTTCTGGGATTAGTCGGATATTATCGCAAGTTTGTTCAAGGATTTTCCAGTATAGCCAGACCACTCACACAGTTGCTCAAGAAGGATAGCAAGTTCGTTTGGACGGACAAATGTGCTGAGAGCTTTCAAGAGCTGAAGAATCGATTGGTGACAAACCCCGTACTCATCATGCCGGATGTCTCCAAGAGTTTCGATGTGTATTGTGATGCTTCTAAGCTTGTACTTGGGAGTGTTCTCATGCAAGAAGGAAAGGTCATCTCATTCATCTCGCGCCAGTTGAGACCTCATGAGATGAATTATCCTACCCATGACTTAGAGCTTGCTGCTGTTGTGCATGCTCTCAAATCATGGCGACATTTCCTTATCGGAAAAAAGTGTGAAATCATACGGATCATAAGAGTTTGAAGTATATCTTCACACAGCGTGAACTCAATATGAGGCAACACCGTTGGATAGAGCTCATCAAGGATTATGATCTTATTATCCACTATCACCCTGAAAAGGCAAATGTTGTTGCGGACGCTCTTAGTCGAGAGCCGGTCTCTCTGAATTCCATGATCCAGATCAGAAAACCAGAGTTGTGGAAAGAACTTGACCAGCTTGGTATCGAGGTGGTAAGCTATGGCATGTTGGAAGCCAAGGACGTTCAACCGACTCTAGTTGATCAAATCAAGGAAGCTCAGAAGGGCCAGAAGAAAAACCCGCATGGAGAAAGAAGAAGTTGCCGGTTTTACCATTGATTCTGATGGAGTCCTATGGTATAAAGAACGCATTTGTGTTCCGGCTGAATCTGAGTTGAAGCAAACCATCATGACTGAGGCTCATGACACTTTATACTCTATTCACCCTGGGGGAACCAAAATGTATCAAGATTTGAAGGAGAAGTTTTGGTGGCACGTAATGAAGCGAGATATAGCCTCGTTTATAGCCAAGTGTCATATTTGTCAGCAAGTGAAGGCTGGACATCAGCGTCCCGCTGGTTTGTTACATCCATTGCAAATGTCTGTTTGGAAATGGGATGAAATTGGGATGGACTTCATTACTGGATTACCACGGTCCAGTCGAGGAAATGATTCGATATGGGTAGTCGTTGACAGGCTTACCAAAGTTGCACACTTTATTCCTGTCAAGACCACATATCGTGGAGACCAGCTTGCTGATCTCTACATTTCCCGGATAGTCAGCCTACATGGAGTTCCCAGCAGAATTGTGCCAGATCGAGAATCGCAGTTCACTTCTCGATTCTGGAAGAAGTTGCACGAAGCCTTGGGAACCAAGCTAGCCTTTAGCATAGCCTACCACCCACAGACTGATGGACAGACAGAGCGTGTGAACCAAATCTTGGAGGACATGCTCCGTGCCTGTGTTTTGTCCTATGGAGTTAAATGGGAGGACTGCCTGCCGTTTGCAGAATTCTTCTACAACAACAGTTATCAGTCAAGCCTGCAGATGGCACCGTTTGAAGCACTTTACGGACGTAAATGCCGTACCCCTCTAAACTGGACTGAAACAGGAGACAGTCAGATCTATGGAGTTAATACTCTGAAGGCTGCAGAAGAGCAAGTGCATTTAATCCGTGACTGTCTTAAAGCCGCACAATCACACCAGAAGAGTTATGCGTACACTAAGCGTCGCGATGTATATTTCACTATCAGAGATTTAGTGTACCTTCGTGTTACGCCGCTCAAAGGGATGCAACGTTTTCATGTCAAGGGAAAGCTCGCACCCCGATATATTGGCCCGTTTAAGATCCTAGCCCGCCGTGGAGAGGTATCTTATCAGCTGGAGCTACCTGAAGAGCTGTCAGCTTTTCACGTGTGCTCCGGAAGTGTCTTCAAGTACCTGAGCAGAATCTCACTTACGAATACATTGACTTCAAGACCATTGACCTCAATGATGATTTGACTTACCGTGATCGACCCCTGCAGGTACTTGAGGAGAATGTTCGTGCTACCAGGAGGAATGCTTTCAAGTTCCTTAAGATTCAGTGGACGAATCACTCTGAGGAGGAAGCAACCTGGGAGCGTGAATATTTTATCAGGAAGGAGTTCCCTGGTTTCCTCAAAGACTAAACCCGCGAATCTCGGGACGAGATTCTTTTAAGAGGGGGAGATCTGTCACACCCCAGTTTTAGCACACTTGTATTACATAAGGGAATCCAATTTTTAGAGCCAATAAAAACTTTTTATGGCCCTTGTGTAATCCATCATGTTGTATTGAGCTATGACTATCTATGCAAGCAAGCATTTTCTTTTTAAAAACCAACCACCTGTTTTTGATGTTTTTGATCACTTTGGAATTATTTCTATTTTTATAATTCTTGCTACCCTAACTCAAGACCCATGTGGCAATGTTGAAAACAACTTATAATTGAATATTGAATCAAGTGGAATCAAGAAAACAAATTAACAAAAGTGAAAACAAGAGCTTTTCTAACAAAAACAAACTTTGGAAAGACAAGTCAAGTAGGGGTTTTGCACCCTTGTTATTCATATGATAAGAATTCACATTTTGTGTTTTCAATGCATGAATGTGATCTTGGATATATGAACTACATTTTGGATAACCTAGTTGAGAAAATAGAATCACAGGAACAATGTTTTGCTTGAAGATTTTATGCTAAGAAATAAGGCAGAAAAGTGGAATTTTGGAAAACAGTGAAAAACACCAACTAGCACTTTTTCCCCCTTGTTTTCACAAAACAATTGTTATTCAAATTTAAATCCTTTTGCTGTTTTGAAAAGTACTTAAGATGCTTAACAGAACCATGCTTGGAAAATAAAGTTTAGAGGATTTTCATGGCCTGAAAATAAACCTAACTTTCAGCTAACCTCTCTGTTTTCTTAACACTTAGCAAATTTCTGTAACTGAAACTAAACTGAATTTTTCGGTTCAGAACAGTGAAATCGAGCATTTTTCAAATGCTTATAACTTTTGGCTCGGTAAATATTTTTGTGCACGGATTGGGGCTTCTAGAAGATGAATCCAACCACTCCATCTTCTGCACCTTGTCTCGCAAATGCTTTGACTAAAACGAGAGAGAGAGAGAGAGAGAGAGGTAACTTCAGTGTCGCGGTGGTGTCACGGCAGATGCCATGGGATGGCTAAAGATGTGGGGACGATGGACGCTGGAGGTGCTCGCGGAGGAATCACGCAGCGAGTAGCCGCGTGTGGTATGAATCTAGCACTACAAACAACAAGATCTACCCAGGTTCAGGGCCCTCGTGTGGAGGTAAAACCCCTACTCCTGCCTTTCTCTCTGTACATTTGTGTCTCACCGAGTAGCCACAGTACAAGTTTTGCCTACTGCTGAGTAGCCACTCTGCTCTCTATGTGATGATCTAGGTCAAGAATGTGAACGGGTTCTTGGATCCCTCACGCAGGAGGGGGCAGGGCACCTTATATACTGGTGCCCAGCCGGATACAGCCAACAGGGAAAAGTACAAACAGATGTCGACATAGTGTGCACACTTCACACTTCCGGCTTCCCGCTGACAGCTTTGGCTTCCTAATTTGTCTTGTGTGGAAAGTCGTTGTGCAAAACCAAGGTGACGTTTTGTTATCACTGCCACGAACACAGAGTAGGCCCCCTAACCTGCGCCGCCCTGCTGACACCCTAACGCGGACAGGCACGCGCTCTGCAGATGAACAGTGCCTCGGTACGGACCCAGGATACACGGGATCCTGTGTCAGAACGGCTCCTTTGACTTTTGGCCCGAGTAGGAACCCACTCCCTCTACTCGGACCTCTTCCTCTACTCGGAGGAAAATAACTTCCTTGATTCTTTCTCCTGGCCATCAACATGTACGGGCGAATAGTAGTCGACCGGATAGCGAGTACCGGGTAGCCAGCTACTCTGCCAAACATCTCTTATGATCTTGCCCTTAGCACTTGCCTTTACCCTACTCGGGGGTAACCCCCCGACATTAGTCCCCGAAGCTGGTAGACTCCTGCGAACTCGTTCACTGGGCTCTTCCAGCTTAAAAACCAATCCTGTCTTTGAACCTTAAGATGCCGAGTAGAACCTCCAAGTAGCCCTCAATTCTGGCTTGAGTCTCTTCTCTTCCGAATAGAACCACTTCCCTTCTCTGTCGCCGAATAAAAGGACTTAGTGAAATTTTGAACAGAATCTTGGCGTGGCAGAGCGAATCCACCTTGCCGCGCTGGAACTGGGCACGTGTCACGCTATCGCACCCCCGACGCCTCGGTGCCCGGGATCTGACAGGCCACGCTCCCATTTTCTGCGACCTGGTCCCACTGGCCCGTTAGGTCCCATCAAGTGCAGTTATTACCCACGATCTCATCGTGGGATCAATTGCGGCCGTTACGCGCGCAGTCCGCGCTGTGTGCGTTTCTAACCGGCCCACAGCCCACGCCGCACGATCTCCATGCGTAACTGGTCCCACTAACTCCGCGTGTAACGGCAACCCGAGGGGAGGGATAAATACCACCTCGGTAACTCCTTTTTCCCCTTCTTGCTCTCATTCTCTCCCTGTCTCTTCGCATTTCCGCCGCCGCGCATCTCGCCGCGCCGCTGCTCCCTGCGACGCCGAAAGGCTAGCCTTTTCCACCAAATCTCCACAAACTTCCATCAAATCTCTCTTCTTGATGGCCCGCGACGACGATGCCCGCGCCGTATGGGCGGGGTCCGAGGTCACGGAGGATGATTGCCAGTGGATGGTAAACACCCGCCGCGTTCCTCCCGGAGTGCGCTGCCGGCACCCGGACGGCGAGCTCGTCCCCACACAGGAGGCGGACGAGTTCGTCGTGTTCCTCGCTCACTTCAAGCGAGGATTCGGGCTTCCCGTCTCCGATTTCTTCAAACAATTCCTCAGCCACTTCGGCCTGCAACCTCACCACCTGCCGCCGAACGCCATCGTCATGCTCGCATACCCGCTGGAAGGCGACCTCAAACAGATCAACAAACGCCTCGCCAAGTTGAAGGATTTGGGGCTCAAGAGCGACGACCCCATCGCCTGCTGGATTTCTCGGCGAGTGCTCCCTCTGCAGCGCCGTACGCACATCATGTGCTACATGGGCGGCAACAGAGACTGCACGAGGACGACCACATTCGAGCTGAGCACAGCGGATGTGGCCGTCTGGGCGCGCTCCATCATGAGTATCGGCCTCACCGACAACTGGCAGTACGGCTTCGTGCCGTATAGCCGCCAGAAGCCAATTGAACAGGTTAGCACTTCATATCTTGTTTCTGCATAATGATACCGAGTAGATGGCTTTCCAGCTTAGTATGCTTAGTATTTGCACGCTGTGCCGAGTAGAACACTTAGTAGTATCTCTTAGGCTTTATGTCCTTTGTGTTTGCACGCCATGTCGAGTAGGACTCCTGCTAGTATCTGCTAGGCTTTATGTGCTTTGTGTTTGCACGCCATGCCGAGTAGAACACTTAGTCAAATATGCTTTGTGTTCGCATCCCGTACCGGGTAGGATTCCTTGTATTGCTCAACTGATTTGTACTGCTTGCTTGTATTTCTAGCACATTGATCGCCAGCGCACTGAGAGGGAGGAGCACTTTGAGGCAAATTGGAGCAAGGACCGCCAGGAGGACGACGAGATCGCCTACGACACTCAGGCCACCCTCTGTGTCCCTCGCGCCGAACACCAGGGTAAGCACCACGTCGACACGTCCATTCGGGATTGGTCCGAGGACGATGAAGAAGGTGACTGAGCTCGCCTCTGTAGTTGCGAGTAGCACAATCTAATTTTTCTTCCCGCTTCTCAACTCCTTCTCCTCTACTCTGCAGATGATGCTGATGCTGACGAGGACGACGAGGACGTCCTGGAGGTCGATCCGGTTGCGGTGGCTGCTCCCACCACTCGGAAGAGGGCGGGTAGCGGTGCCCAAGAGCCCACTGCCAAGAAGGCCAAGAAAGGCGAGAAGAAGACAAAGAAGGTTTCCGGGAGACGGCTACCCCCTTATCGCAGCGGGTAAGTGATTTTCCTCTGAGCTATATTTTGCTGCTGCTTCTCGGTGTTTTCTTTCCCTCTTCTTTTCCTGAACCCATTTTTCTCTTTAGCGCTCCCTTGGACGCTGACGCCGCTTCCGGTTCCACCACCTCCAAGAGGAAATCCACCATCGACCTCGAGACTCTCATCGATCTCTCTGATGAGGACGAGGCCGCTGCACGGGATGGGACGCGTGCGCCCTCTCCCGTGAAGGAAGAAGCAGAAGAAGATGCCAACGCCCAGAACATGGACGTTGGTGCCCAAGATACCGACCAGGAGCAGCAGGTCCGCGCAGAACAGAGCGCCCGGGATGCTGCTCAAGACGAAACCCCATCCTCTCCCACAGCCATGTCAGCTGGGGAGAACATCGAACAAGAAGCCGAATACCACGACCATGCCGCCCTTGAGCGGCAGGACGAGACCTTGGAGCAGCCAGAAACTGAAGCTGCTGTCCAGGACGACCCCGCGGTCCAGCCGCGGGTAGAAGAACAAGAAGACGTACAACCGGATCTCGCTGCCGAGCAGCGGGTTGAGACAACTACGGTGGAGCAGAACCCGCAGAGCCAAGCGCAGCCGGACGCTGCGCCGGGTAGCCAGCCCCTGGTGCCGCCTACCCAGCAGGCTGCTCCACCTACCGCACCAAGCTCCCCAACGGAGAAGACCAAGACCGCAGCAAGCCCTCCAGCCAAGCAGAGCACCAAGAAGACTGCCTCCGATGCTGCCGGCAAGAAGGATGCTGCCGACAAGAAAACCATCCAGCCTGATGCCCCAGTCCGCAAGAACCCATCGCGCGCCGCTGCGCAGGATTCCGCCAAGATGCCGCCACCAAAACTACCCGTGAAGCCTGCTGTGAAGATTGGGCAGCTTATCATTGCCGCTTCCAGCAGTTCTGCTGGCGCAGGCGCGGGATCAAGCGATCAAGATCCGCCTAGCTACCTGCCCTACATGGTGCAGATGTCCAAGCAGCACGGCATCAAGCTGACCGCTGGCGAGAAGCGGCTCGCTCTTACAAAGGGCAAGCAGGCCACGGCGGTGGACGCCAAGTTGCCAGAGAAGAAGAAGGTCCTCGCGCGAGGTCCAAGAGACTGAGGTGGTGTCTGAAGGGCTCGAGCAGATGATCGACCGGGTTGGCTTCATCGACGCGGTGTGGAAGAACGACACCCTTGGCAACAAGACCTGGAATGACCTGACCTTGGGCCCACTGGACCACTAGCGCATCGACTGGAACAAAGCGGACATGGGCTACAATCCCATGACTATTTCGTCCACCACCAGCACGCTGGCCGCGAAGATGTTCGTCCACCGCAAAGCTGCACAAGATCTCGAGCAAACCTATGCTGTAAGTTTTGTTTACATTTCCGAGTTGCCACTTTTCTTCTCTTCTATTCTTCCTTTTCTCCTTATCCATTACCCAGTCCCCGAGATTCGGGCCGAGTAAACGGGTACTCAACCGAGTTGCCGTCTTCTCGGGCCAAATCTTCAAAACACTGTCTAAATCCTTTTCTTTCTTCTTCACAGAATAGCCTCTTGAAGAGGACAACCCTTTACCGGCGTCTGCTCTGGAACCACAGCATTGTGAAAAGGCGCCTGGATGCCCTTGAAGCCGAGCGCAAGAGTGATGCTGAGACGGAGAAGGAGGCCTTGAATCGTGCCCTCCAATTTTCTGAGCTCGAGAGTAAGCTTCTATCTATTCGGTTAATGTGTTTTGTGTTTACGCCCGCTTTTGCTTTATGCTCTAATTCCTTCTATTCTACAGGCAAGTTTGAGGCGATGGCAGAGGAGCACAAGCACTGCCATGTCTTTGTTGCCAACGCTGAGACCACCATCAAGAAGTTGGAAGGTGAATTGTCGTCTTCTCGGCTTGTCTTCCTCCTTTTTCCTTTGCTACTCTGCTGACCGTGCTCTTCTCTCCGCAGAAGATCACAAGAAGTTCCGTGAAGAGCATCTCGACTGCCTAAAACCTGCCGAAGTGCAGCAGCATCTGGCCACCCAAGCAGCAGAGCTCAAGAAGGAACGCGACACCGAGTGTCGGGGGGTTACCCCCGAGTAGGGTAAAGGCAAGTGGCAAAGGCAAGGTCAGAAGAGATGTTTGGTCGAGTAGCCGCCTACCCGGTAACTGCTACCCGGTTGACTGCTACTCGGTCTTACATGAAAGATGACCAGAAGAAGGAATCAAGCAAGTTATATTCGTTCGAGTAGATGAATTGGCCCGAGTAAAACTGGCGGGAACCTACTCGAGCCAGAAGTCAAAGGAGCCGTTCTGACACAGAATCCCGCGTATCCGGGGTCCGTACTTGGCACTATTCACACCACTGTTCATCTGAGGACGGCGTGCCTGACAGCGACAGTGTGGCAGCAGGCCGTCGCAGGATAGGGGGACCTACTCTGTGTTAAGCGCAGTGATACCAGACTGTTCACCTGGTTTTGCCCAACGACTTTCCGGACAGGACAAGATTAGGAACCAAAGCTGTCAGCGGGAACTCGGAAGAAGGACGATGTGCACACAATGTCGACACTTGTTTTGTATTTGGACGTATCCGGCTGGGCACCATGTATATAAGGTGCCCCGCCGCCTCCTGCGCGAGGCACGCTCACGAGTCTGACCTAATTCTCACACTGGTAGCATATTCTTGACCTAGTTCATCACGTAGAGAGAAGAGTGGCTACTCGGTAGCAAGAAACATTGTACTGGGGCTACTCGGTGAGACATCAGAATACACAGAGAAAGGCAGGAGTAGGGGTTTTACCTCCTCACGAGGGCCCTGAACCTCGGTAGATCGTGTTTGATGAGGGGATAGTAACCCGGTATGCCGACTCCCTGGTGTGACCCGGCCCAAACGGCGGCTGGGCCAGATCCGGCTAAAGGCAAAGAAACTTCTGGAAAGCCCAGGGCGTGTAGCGTTCGTAACCCGGCTTGTGGGTTGCGATAAGGAAAGTTAGGCTTTGTATGTGGAGTTCGAGTAGGACTCAAGATGTGCCTTGAAGGGCAAGTTAGGGGTGTACGGGTGCTTTATAAACCGGCCCCTAGGTTTAGTTTGCCAGAGATTCAAGTCATAGTTGTAATACCTATTATCGAGTATCCAGTATCATTGATATCGAGATCCGGCGAGTTATTCTCCGGTTCTCAGATCGCTTTTGCCATGTCTTCCTTTGAGCTAAACCCTCTCCCGAATACCTGTGTCGACTTGCCCCAAGATCAGTTACCTCAGGTAACATCTGCCGTGATTATCCCACGACAGTTGGCGCCCACCGTGGGGCCTGCGTCCAAAGGTGTTTACATCACGGGAGAAGCTCGGAAGAGCATGAAGAACCTCATCGTCGGAGAAATCTGCGTCAACAGCAAAGGAGAGAAGATGGTAGACGATTCTGGCTGGGGGCCAGAGTCGGATCATCTCGAAACCGGATCCATTGTGACGGTCGGCAGCATCAACGTCTTCATCGGTATGGTATGTACTTCCAGTTCGAATTGTGATAATATTGGATCTGATTCTGTGTCAGGGGAAGACACGTATGTCCGATCGGAAAAAAGAAGAGTCGATTGGAACAACGGGTCAGATAGAGAGGGAGGATGATACCGAGTCCATACGGGATCTATTGGAGGATCGATACGAAAAGGAAAACAGCGAGGAAGAACAATACGAATCTACACCGGGCATCATGCGCCGGGTTGCAGTTTATGCGGCTCCCGCGACCAATCTTAATCAAGAAAACGCGGCCGCGGCACCAGCCGGGGCGGTTCAGGCGGCAGCCCAGCAGCAAGGAGCAGTTGACCCGGTCTTGGCCCAGGTCGATGGAGAGTCGGCGTCTGTCACCAGTCGCCCAGCAGACGAGGAGCGACACGCAAATATGTTCGGGTTCCAAGCAAACCGGACACCGGGGGCGGGCCCCTCAAACCCGCGTCACCGGCTCTGTTTGATAATAATTTGATTTTGGATCCCACAGTCTTGGCCACAGTTATTACCCCAGAAAACGCGGCAGAGCGTGTAAGAGACCTGGACGTGGCTCGTCGTGCGTTGGAGCAGCAAAGAAGGCAAGTGGAAGCAGAAAGGCAGGGGATGGTCGCGCGGCAGCGCGAATTGGATGACCGAGAGACCCGGCTCCGGGAGGAAACGACCAGGATGCACCAAAGACACCGAACTATGCTGCCGGCAACAGGAGGGGTGATTAACCCGACTGCCCTGGTATTCGCCTCAAGATCAGCCGATTCCACCGACGAACCAAGGGACCATACCGCGACCTTCAACGGGAGCGCATCCGGTAAACGCGCCAGCCGGGTTACCTTTGCCACAGACAGGGGTGACAGCCGGCAATACCATGCCGCCACCACCATCACGATTCCGCACACCAGCAGGTCATTACAACAATCCCATGGACAACGTGTACGCAGCAACGCTCGCATTAAACCAGATCCCTGTGGGAGACTCGCCTCATGCGGAAGGAACCCGACGAGCAATCGATCTACTACACACCGCGGTAGCACAGCAAGCCAATTATCCGGATCATAGGAGCGGGATGCATGGGACGCCGTACGCCAGTCAGCAACAGGGCCATGTTCAAACAAATGCGGCACAACGAAGGAAGAGCAGCAGCAAATGCCGCCTCCACCGCGTATCCAGACAGCACCCGTAGTATCAGCAGCGCAGGCGGTGGTGGACAGTTCCAGAGCCAGAAGAGCCGGGGCCGGGTCTGCAGCGCACACGAGTTACCGGTGGTGCCGCACCCCGCGGTACCCCCAGCCGGGTCACGCGTTTCCCGGGCAAGACCAGCCCCAACCACCCTTGCGGGACCGAAGTGCCTCTCGGACGATATCAGAGCAGAACCGTACCCGGAGAAGTTCAAAGAACCGGGGAAAGTAGTAAATTATGAGCCAACAATGGATCCAGAAACGTGGCTGAGCAGCTATGAGATGGCAATGTCAATTCGCAACGCGTCCGAGAATCTCCAAGCCAAATTCATGTACTTAATGATGTCAGAGGGAGCAGCAAAGTTATGGTTCACCAACCTACCGGAAAAATCGATCAAATCGTGGGAGGAGCTAAAGACCGCATTCATCAAGCACTTTCATGGGACATGCAGAAAGTTATTTACTATCGATGATTTAGAAAGATGCGTTCAGAAGAAAGGAGAGTCAGCACGCAGCTGGGTACGCCGGGTTATGGAGATACTCCACTCGTCTACGGATATCCAGCCTAAGGACGCGCTACAAGCTATGGCAAAAACATGTAAGTATGTTCCTTTAGTGCAAAAGCTAACTCGCATGAAATCTAGGAATGCAGCGGAGGTTACAATGGGGAGTTAATGGATGCGTGCAACAAACACGCTGCAACGGATACCACAGAGGAGGAAGTTGATGACAAGAAAGCAAAAGCAAACGCAAATAGCAGCGGGAAAACCGGCAATGGATCGGCGCCAACAATAATGGAAGTAGCCAAAACAAGCGCCCGTTTGAAGGGAATTCCGAGTTTGTAGCCAACACGGAGGCCGGTCTTCAAGACCTAGATCCGAAGGGAATTTTAATACTGGAAATCACAATGGGGGACACTACCAAGGACCTCCAAGACCGAGTAACAGTTGGGACTATTTAGGATGGCGTGCCCGAAGCATAGCAGGAATGGCAAGCCGGCCAATCATTCATTGGAGCAATGTGCCGACTTACAAAGGTGGAAACGAGGAAGTGAACAGAGCTATGCGAGGTGCGGGCCGAGGAGGAGGTCCGGGTCTAGGTGGAAACTTGGGTAACGGACCGCCCCCAGCCGGCAATCCGCCAGCTGGAAATCAAGGTAACAATCAAGGTGGAGCAGGAGGCTTTCAAGCTAACCCCAAACAGCTGGGTCAATATCATGTGCACACTACAGGAGGCTCTAACAAGGATAAGAAGATACTGAAACAAGCAGTTAATTCGGTCTCTTCCGCTGTCCCAAGGTATTTGAGATGGTCAGAACAAGAGGTAACATGGAGCAGGAAGGATCACCCGGATAGAGTTGATCACCCGGGAGTCTTAGCTTTGGTAGTAGCACCACAGGTCAACGGCTACGAGCTGAAAAAGGTCTTGATGGATGGAGGAAGTAGTATCAATATCCTGTACTGGGAAACTTTTCTGCGTATGGGCTTAAAGGAATCGCAGCTGCAAAAGAGTACAACAGTTTTTCACGGGATAGTGCCGGGTCACTCAGCATGCCCTGAAGGAAAGGTGGCACTGGAAGTAGCTTTTGGAGAGTCAAAGGACAACTACCGAGTCGAGTGGCTTACCTTCGAGGTAGTAAAGTTGCGCAGCCCTTATCACGCATTGTTTGGGAGGCCGGCTTATGCCAAGTTCATGGCGAGACCGTGTTATGTGTACCTACAACTGAAAATCCCGGGTCCCAAGAAGACCATTACAATACACGGAAACCGAGATATAGCAGCTGAGTGTGATGAGGGAGACGCGGCAATGGCCGAGCAAGCCTGTAGGAAGGAAGAGCTCAAACATTACCGTTCTCAGGTTGACCTAGAAGAGAGGGCAACGTCAAAAAAGCCAACTCCTGAAGGGGACAAAGCAAAAGTTAGGGCAGAACAAAACCCTAAGATGGTAGGCTTCATCAGGAACGATATTTTCAAAACTCTCAGTAGGGAAGAAGAAGATGCACCACCATCCGCGGCTGATCACGCTTCAAGGGCGATATACCCGGATTGGCTAGCAAATCCGGTACTCATTACGAAGGGCATAGCAAGTGGAGAATGTGCATCGGCCGTACCAACGCGAGGCCGACTCTCGGGAGTAACTAAAGCAGTGTAATCGACAGCGGGTTTCATACGCACTCTTTTCCTTACCAGGGTACCTACGGGGACTGGAAGGTTTTTAATGAGGCGGCCTGCTGATTCAAAAAGGAAATTTTTATCAATAAAAGAAGATGGTTTCGAGTCTTATCATGGTCTTTGCTTCAGTTTCAAGTAAGTGACATTGTTACTATCAATACATCAGTATCATTGAAATACATTGTGTTAATATAGGTCTCCGGGGGGTGATCTGCTTCAATAAGTAATCACAAAACCCGGAGACCCGGCCATGATGCCTATGAGTTATGGGGGCTGATTACTCGAAAAAACGGGTACAGCTGCAATCTTATAACTGGACAAAGGAGCCAAATTTCTTGGTTATTCTTACTTAAGCTCGATGTGACTCGCACTAAAGTGGCATGATCTGTTCGCGTACGATTACAATCAAATTATGCAGCCCAATGGGGGTTTGCTTGATCTTGTTTTTCGTATAGATGCAACGACATGGTATCCACGCGAAAGCCGGCTTACAGTACAAGATAATCAAAAGGGTCATCTAAACCACAAGTCCATGCAGAGTATAAGGCTAAAAAAAAAAAAAAAGCCGGAAACTCAACAAGTATTAAGCATGACTTCAGTATTTATGTAAACAGCTATTGGTATTCAGCTTGGTAAGCAGCAGTATGTCATCTGAGAAAGGCCACGCCCCCATAGCTCGTACTTTGGGTCATGGGGACTGGGGACTTCGAAACAGAAACAAACTGTTTAACTACCAAAGCCTGTAAACCTTAATTTCCGAGTATTGGGGACTTAAAGAAAAGTTCATCTATCAAAACCTACGATACTCGGTTAGCCGAGTCTCAAAAGGAAATTGAAAACAAGAGTTCGAAGTATCGAGAATAAGCTTATAAGTAACACAAGGATGGATATTATCAAAAGCCAGGGGAGGCAAAGAGTTATCATAAGTTAATAAGTATACAGTCATAGTATCAGCATCAATGGTGCACAGGCGCACCGCAAAAAAAAAAATCATATTAGTCTCGAGAAACGAAAAGCACTAGGTAGCGTCCTACTCGGCGTCCTGAGAGTGGTCCTCCGGGTCTAAGTCTTGGACTTGCTCCTTGGCCTTGCCAGCAGTTTTACCCGGGCTCTTCACATCTGGACGAACAGGCGGAGGTACGGCTGGGGTAGAGGTAGACGGCTTTACGCCCAGCTCTGCTTCCCTCTTTGCAGCCTCTTCCTTCCTCCTAGCCAGATCAGTCGACCATTTGTCCAACATATCAATAGGGGGGGTGCCTCCACCAGGATAACCTTGCCCTCAGAATCATACGAGCTCATAATCGTATTTAGATCCATCTTGTCGGCCAAAGCTGTGGCTGAGGGACGTACCGCAGATTGTATAGCTTTGAAATCCTGGGGCTTGAATTTGGATCCGTCAGCTTTAAACTCTGGGAACCCGGATACTATCTTCGCCGGGTCAAGCTTTGGAAAATAAGCCTTCGCCAGCGTTAAAGCCCGGGTCATCCCAATTCGGCAGGACGAACGCTTCAGTATTTCAATCCATCCAGGTGCTGTGGAAAAGGCCTGTACAAGGTTCTCCTCGCCCGGGTATACCTCAGAAGGCCACTTGATAGCATCCAGCAAAAGTTTCGTGCCGGCAAAAAACGTCCGGAGCACAGTCTTCAGAGTTTTAACTTGAGTAATGGCGTTCTCCTCCGGAGCAGCAAGGTTAGCACCTGCAATCGAAACATGCAAAAGCATATCAGTAATATTGGTTATTACAGCGGCCAGATAGAGATACGCAAATTAATCGCAAAAAGCAAACTTACTTAGCAAGATACGGTAAGTGTCCGTAAGCTGAGTCGACAGGTTATTCAGCGAGGACTTGGCAGCATTGTACTTCTTCTTGTAGGTGGAGACGTCTTTTTTCAAAGCCTTTATCTCCGCTTCAAGGGCCTCCCTACGCTTAACTTCAGCCAGCAAGAGCTGCTCAGCCTTAAGTAACGCTTCATCTGACTGAGTAATCTCTGCCTGCAAAAGCCGGGTGAAGCTGTAAGCCGGATATCACGAGAGTATTTCATCTGAGGAAATGATTACCGAAAAGTATTATGCGAAGTACCGAGGATAATTAACAAAATTATACTCGGGACTTGGGGACTGGATGTATAATAAGGAGTATCAAATAAAAGTTACCTGATGTGCTGCAGCCATACGTTCTAAGACAGTCCCTTCTGAAGCTTTCATGGCGAGAAGAGCGCTCATCAGCTGGTTAAAGTCAGCGTTATCCGAGTTAGATGGCTCGGGTACCTGGAAAGTGGGAAAAGGAGCATTTCTTGTAACAGGAGGTGGCACCCGGGTCATCCGAATGTCGGAGTCTGGTCCCCCTCCCGCGCTTGAAGCTGCTCCCTTCTCCTTCTCGCCTGCGTGTGAAGCGATTGGATACTCGGCGTCATGCCTAGCTGGCTCCGGTGGCGACACTTGCTCGTCGCCAGCCGTGGTGAAGGCATCGTCAGCCGGCTCGTTCTCGACCCGGACCTTAGCCTCGGTGTCCTCCTGGTCGCTACTAATAACCGTGGCTCTGAAGAAGGTGCAAAGGCGCAATTAATCTTTGGTTAAAAAAAAAAGGGGATGAAAGTTCGGTATAATATCAGGAAAAGGCGCTTACCCGGTGTTCACCGGGAAGTCCGAGGAGAAGCCATCACTAGACCCGGAAGAGACTGAAAAATGGCAAGAAAGGTCTGGGATTACGTTACAAAGGAATGACCGGAAAGAAATTTTGTTTACAACAAATACCAGGGTGTTGAATCGGGGGCGGCGAAGCGACCGGGTTAGGGGTCTCGTTGCCCGGATGATTTCGGGTTACTCGGCGCCTAGTCGCGGGTGGCTCCTTCAGTTATGATCAAAAGGGGTGGAGATGGGGTTAGCCCCGGAGTGACGTTATGGGAACAAAAAACCAAAGTGTAAGGAGATGAAGTAAAAACCTGGAGGGCTATCCTCTGGGATTTCCTCTTTGTTCCGGCTTTGGTGGCCGGCTCCGGCTCTTCCTCCTCGCTGGTGGACCCGCCCCTGCTGTCCGTTTCTTCTTCTTCGCTTTGGTCCTCTCGCTCTGAAAAATATCCGAGTTACAGCATAAAGAAGAAGAAAAGGCAGGATATAACGTGTGTAAGGGAATCAAGCATGTACCTTCATTCGATTCAATGACATCGTCTTCCTCCTCCCCGTCTTCGGAATTAGGAGGGGTGTCGACCGTCCAAAAGTCATCATCGGCCTGAGGAGAAGATGCCAGGATAGTGATTAATATCGAGTCAAGAGAAGCGAATAAAGGTAAGTTGTTAGAAGTCAAAATCAAAAGGCAGAAACTTACTGCGGGGGTTGGATTCTCGAGGGTAAAAGGTTCTAATCCGGCTATGCCCGGATTACCTCGAGCTTCTCTGTCAGGAAACCCTTAATTGTTTTGTTAATGTCACCCGGAGCAAGGGTGCGGGTAGAGAATCGGATTGGGTCCGTGGTTTGGCCCGAGTATTCGCACATCAGTTTCTCGCGAATGGAGTTTGGCTGAATGCGGAAGCTAACCCAGGTCTTCACCAGGTTTAGCCCGATGAGGCCTCGGGCGGACAAGATGGAGATCCTAGCTAACAAAGGCAAGATCGCCTCCCTGTCCGAATCAGGCGCGAAGGCGTTGAATTTCTCGGAGATGTCAAGTTGACCCTCCGAGTAACCCGGCAACTTCTTTTCACCGGGTGGAGAGGTATCCCGGCAGTAGAAGTACGAAAGCTGCCAGTGCTTTACGTGGGAATTGAGAGAAATAGGAGGCATCAGGGAGTTCTTGCGGCGCTGGATAGAAACCCCGCCGCAAGTGAGAAGTGCGCCGTCGCCGCTTTCGCGACACGGCTTGCATTGAAAAAGTTCGACGAAGAGGGCTAGACTTGGCGGAGTGCACAAGTAAGATTCGGAAAGAACGATAAAATGGGAGATGTTCAAAATGGAGTTTGGACCTATATCGAAGATACGGAGGTTGTAATGGTCTAGGACGTCACGGAAGAAGGGGTGACCGGAGGCCTAAAGCCCCGGGTCACATGTTCAACGAAGCCTATTACCTCATCCGTCGCTGGAGAAGGCCGGTTTCACTGCCTGGCACTCGCCAGTGGATAGATTCCTGTGGAGGTAGGGTTCCAAGCTCGACCAACTCCTCCAGTTTGGCCTTGGTGACGGAGGACTTCCCCCAATTGGCCGATATGGAGTTTGTGGATTTAGCCTTAGCCGGCTGTTTCCCCTGCCTCTTGGGTGCCATGGGATTGACCTGGTAAAACATTGAAGGAAAGGACGTAAGAGACAAAAACTCGGAAGTTAGCAGATAAGCGGTTACCGGCAATTTAAACTAATCCGGGTATTGCCTTGCGGGGTCAAGTATGGTTTGTCCGGGTATCGCGTGCCATTTCAA
Organism: Alopecurus myosuroides; assembly: GCA_028641055.1. Lineage (NCBI taxonomy): Eukaryota > Viridiplantae > Streptophyta > Magnoliopsida > Poales > Poaceae > Alopecurus > Alopecurus myosuroides. The sequence goes on along the minus strand of JAPCYS010003749.1, from coordinate 29,075 downwards.
TCCTTATAGAGTTTTCCGTAAAAAGCAAGTGTTTGGAGAAGTTGGGAGGGTGTTTGTATGCCTACCATCTACGAATGATTCGGAGAAGTGAGATTCTCTGAGGAGGGAGAACAAAGGCGGAAACTTTAGATGGCCCGAACCTAGATTGGGAGTCTTATTTCCAAATTTGTGGCCAAGTTAATGGTTACTGGAGTTAGGAGAGCAATACAAGCTATGAATCCTATCTATGGGAATGATTATGGTAAATATCGGTGAGTTAATCCGGCGCGGCCCGGGAAATCGCGGACCACTCGATTCAGATCTGATCCAAGGGAAGGATGAGAAATTACGAGGATGAGCTGGGGATATGAGGAGCTTACCAAAGGGGGTTGAAGAAGAGCTTTGCGGAGACAGATGGCGCAAGATTGATGTCCCTTTGAGGTTGTTGGTTGGCGGACCGGGCGCTCGGCGGCGGATTTGGGGATTGGAGTGAGTCGCGCGGCGGCGGAGCGCAGGCGATGGCGGATGGGCTCTGGCGAGGTGCGTGGGGCTTCCGTGGTGGCACTTCGCGAGCTCGGGTTGAGGAGAAGAGGAATGGGGGAAATGAGCCGTTAAGAGTTAGGGTTTGTTCCTTGGGCTCTATTTATAACCATCCGGATGGAAGGGCTTAGCCTAACGGTCGGGACCCGGGGAGTACGGAGTAATTGGCCATTTCGAAATTTGAAAGGCACATTTTGTGCGCAGACCAATATGATCCATAGAAAAAGGAAGGGGAAATTGCCTTCCTCGTATCAGCGGTAATTATCAAGAAGGATGTGAGGGAATAGCCAGCGCTTCGAAGAGTAAATCTTGGAAGCCCAAGCTATTCTGGGGACTACTGATGAGGGGATAGTAACCCGGTATGCCGACTCCCTGGTGTGACCCGGCCCAAACGGCGGCTGGGCCAGATCCGGCTAAAGGCAAAGAAACTTCTGGAAAGCCCAGGGCGTGTAGCGTTCGTAACCCGGCTTGTGGGTTGCGATAAGGAAAGTTAGGCTTTGTATGTGGAGTTCGAGTAGGACTCAAGATGTGCCTTGAAGGGCAAGTTAGGGGTGTACGGGTGCTTTATAAACCGGCCCCTAGGTTTAGTTTGCCAGAGATTCAAGTCATAGTTGTAATACCTATTATCGAGTATCCAGTATCATTGATATCGAGATCCGGCGAGTTATTCTCCGGTTCTCAGATCGCTTTTGCCATGTCTTCCTTTGAGCTAAACCCTCTCCCGAATACCTGTGTCGACTTGCCCCAAGATCAGTTACCTCAGGTAACATCTGCCGTGATTATCCCACGACAGTGTTGTTTGCAGTGTTTAGTTCTTACTCCACGCGGCTACTCTTCGCGTGATCCCTCCCCGAGCACCTCCAGCGTCCATCGTCCCCACATCTTTAGCCATCCCATGGCATCTGTCTTGACACCACCACGACAGTTGGCGCCCACCGTGGGGCAACCAGCGGCGCTGGTTGGAGTTTCTGTTCGGACGGGATCTTCTTCAGCGGAGCGCGTAGTCTGTGGCCTTGTCCATAGATTCGGCTCCTTCGACTTCGTCACCGACAATGCAGGCGACTTCGGCGGCAGAGCCATGCCGGAGGGCGGCACGGTGATCTCCTTCAGCTCGCACCTCGTCTACGTCGCCACCGCCGTCGTCAACGAGTTCCCGGAGGAGGTGTTGGTGGCGGAGGATCCTCATGCTGTCATCGCTGCTCGCGGAAGGCCTACGCGCTTTTCTGCGAACAGCGCTGAGGTGATGGTGGCCGGCCTGGCTGCGAACGTCGGCAAAGGTGCTGCTGGCGCTGCGGTCATCATCGACGATCCTGCTGGGCCGAGTGCTGGCGGGAAGACCCACAAGCCCTACGAGAAGGCCTGCAACCTTCCTTTTTCCACTACTCCGACCATCCCTGCGTCTGCAGGAAGAACTGGCATGCCGCCTCCCACCGACCTCGAGCTCTTGAACATGAAGGAGCAGCTCGACCGGCAACGCCAGGAACTCCTTGTCGAGCAGGCGGAGTTAGATAAGGTTAGGCCTGAGCTGAGTTTAGACCAGATCGAGTACAACAAGGCTCACGGCTTCACGCCAGTCGCTAGGAGAGCTAGCAAAGTAGGTGCTACTCGGCGCAACCTAGGCGCCGAGATGGCGACCGTTGGAGAGGTTCCTAGTCAGTCTGCCACCGCAAACACCTCCACTAGGCCTAGATACAGCACCCCCGCCAAAACACTTAGAGCTGCAGAGGCCGTAGCCGCCGAGTTGCCTCGTCTCGACGGCGACGCGCGCATTAGGCAGCAAGAAAGGCTCAACGAGTTGGTGTTGGAGGCCGCTAGACAGAATGAGGAGTTCCGAAAGGCCAACCCAGGTGCTAGCGGCTCGCAAGTGGTGCATTCGCATGCGGCCAGATCTCACGATCAGGCCTCATCTCCGCACCCCAGTCGCGAGAGGGACCGCAGTGGCACCTCGGGTAGAAACAGGCAAATGCAGGTGTACGATCCGACTGCCGCCGCGAAACAGCTCGCTGTGCCGCGACAGTCCGGCCAGAAACACAACTCTGCTGGAGCAGGCTTTCAAGCCCATAAAGCTCATAGCCAAACGCGAGGAGGAGATCGTCCGAGTCCTTCTCGGCCGCAGGTTGCTCAGCCTATTCTGCGGAGGCCTCACCAGGCAGTTGCTGTTCAGGCGCGTGCGGTTGACCGAGTAGCCAACCTGGTGGAGCAGCCTGTGGCCATGGAGGAGGACAGGTACGATGACGGCAACTCGGCTCTGGGGCTAGCCGGGTACGATATCTTGGACCGCGTAGGAGAGCGCGTGCTGGAGCCTGCTGATGTACGGTACAAGCTGGATCGGATCAACCAGTCCGCGCGGCTAGAGAACAAGGGACCTCCCGGCCCTGACTGTTTTGGCCCGCGCATCATGAACGAGCCATCCGTGAAGAACTTCCAGCTCGCAAGGGGCACCAAGAGCTACAACGGCAGCACCAAGCCGGAAGACTGGCTCAACGACTACGTCACTGCGGTTCACATCGCGAGCGGCAACAGGAGGTGGGCTGTGCGGTATGTTCCGGAAATGCTTGAGGGTCCAGCTCGCACTTGGCTCAACAACCTGCCCAAGAACAGCATCAATTGCTGGCTGGACTTCTCGGAGACCTTCATCAGCAACTTCACCAGCACGTACAAGAGGCCGAATAGGCCGCAGCAGCTGTCAGCCTGCAAGCAGCGAGAAGACGAGACGGATCGCGAGTATCTTACTCGGTGGAGCACATTGCGGAACACCTGCGAAGGTGTGAACGAGGCGCAGGCCATCACTTGGTTTGTGCAAGGGTGCAAGCATGGCAGCATGTTGTGGCAGATGCTGCAGAGGGAGATGCCAAACACTCTGGCGGAGACCATCAAGATCGCGGACCAGTACGCACTTGGTGATCCTACTCAGCCACTGATGGACTCCTCCGAGCCGAGAAGAAATTTCAAGCGCAATGAGTTCCGCAACAAGCGCAGGGGTGACCGAATAGATACTCGGTATGACCCTGAGGAGGTGAATGCTGTGGGAATTGGAGCTGGGAGCAGCCAAGGGCAAAAACCTGCTGGAGCCCAGTACGGGCGCAACCAGAACCAGGGCCAAGGCAACAAGAAGCCATACCGAGCTCCTCAGTCGGGTAGCGGTAATCCGGAGCCGGCTAAGAAGCTCGTCTTTGACGACATGAAGGATGGCCCGTGCAGCTTCCACACTCATCACCCCTCAAGGCCAGCCAACCACACTACTCGGCAGTGCGAATGGTGGAACTGATCAGGAATGAGGGCTTGCCTCCTCCTCCTCCCCTGGCAGTCGCGAATGCTCCTATTCAGCCTGTTCGCGCACCCGCAGCTCGGCCTCCCGTCTTCCCGAGAAGAGAAAACGTGAACCAAGTGGCTTTAGGAGCCAACCGCAACTTCAACAACGAGAGTTACCGCAACAACAACAACAACCGCAACCGCAACAACAACAGAGGCAACAACAACAACTTCCAAGGCAACAACAACGGCAACAATGATGATGGGGGCCGCAACCAGTACCAAGAGCACCACGAGAGCTACATGATCTTCACTTCCGAGCCTGTCGACAAGCAGTCGCAGCACAGGCGTGCTATGGAGGTCAATGTTGTGATCCCTGCCGTTCCTCACTACATGCACTGGTGCAATGTAGAGATCACGTGGTCCCGAGCTGACCATCCCAAGGTAATGCCCAACCCGGGTAGCTACGCCTTGGTGCTGGATCCTACTTTCCTGGGTCCCGAGAAGAACGTGAGGTTCAGCAAGGTGCTAATCGACAACGGCAGCAACATCAACATCGTGTACAAGGATACACTCGAGAAGCTCGGAATCGGCGAGAACATGCTGCTACCCAGCAAGACCACTTTCCATGGCATTGTGCCGGGGATTTCTTGCTCTCCAATGGGCAAAGTATGTCTGGATGTGCTATTCGGTACCAGGGAGAATTGCCTCACAGAGAGGCTGCAGTTTGAGGTGGTTGATCACCAAAGCCCTTACCATGCTCTACTCGGCAGGACTGCTCTGAGCAAGTTCATGGCTTCTACCCACACTGCATACTTGAAGATGAAGATCCCTGGTCCCAATGGCGTGATCACCATCGCTGGCGATTACAAGAAGTCCATAGAGTGTGCCTCTGCTGGTTCTCAGCTGGCAGAGTCGATGGTGATTGCTGCCGAGAAGAAGAAGATACATGAGGTGGTGGCCATGGCGCAGGCTGCGCAAGGTGTTGTGCCCGGGATGCCGGGCTCCCAGTACGGCACCGCGTTCCAGGCCTCTCAGGAAACAAAGAAGATCCAAGTCGACCCTGAGTTCCCCGACCGAGTTGCCATCATTGGCTCCGGGTTGGCGGAGAAATAGGAAGGCGAGCTCATCCACTTCCTCCGTGAGAATCGGGATGTGTTTGCCTGGTCCAATGAAGATCTGCCAGGTGTCCCGAGGGAGTTGGTTGAGCACTCTTTACATGTGCGTCCAGACGCCAAGCCGGTGAAGCAGGCTATGCGCCGCTTCGGAGATGAGAGGAGGAAGGCTATCGGTGATCAGATCACCAAGCTGCTGATAAGTAATTTCATCATGGAGGTACTGCATCCGGATTGGCAAGCCAACCCGGTCATGGTCGAGAATAAGAAGGAGGACCCCAAGGCTGCTACTGCGTGGCGCATGTGCGTCGACTACACCGACCTGAACAAGGCCTGCCCCAAGGATCCTTTTCCGCTACCTCGCATCGATCAGGTTATCGATTCCACTGCTGGTTGTGAGCTTTTGTCTTTCATTGATGCCTACTCGGGTTTTCATCAGATAGCTCTCAACCCCACTGATCAAATAAAGACTGCTTTTATTACCCCGTACGGGGCTTATTGCTATCGTGTCATGTGTTTTGGCTTGAGGAATGCGGGTGCAACCTATCAGAGATGCATGCAGAAATGCTTGCACGATCAGCTCGGCAAGAATGTGCAGGTGTACGTAGATGACATTGTCATCAAAACGAATAAAACACATACTCTGCTTGCCGACCTTGAGGAAACCTTTGCTAACCTACGCAAGTACAAAATGAAGCTGAATCCGAGTAAGTGTACCTTTGGTGTACCGGCTGGCAAGCTACTCGGTTTTCTGGTTTCTAGTCGGGGCATTGAGGCCAATCCATCAAAGATAAAAGCCATTGAAAGCATGTCTTTGCCAAGATCCTTGAAGGATGTGCAAAAGTTTACTGGTTGTTTGGCATCTCTGAGCCGTTTTCTCGGCCGAATGGGCGAGAAGGCCCTGCCTCTCTACCAATTGATGAAGAAGAGTGATAAGTTCGTCTGGACTCCGCAAGCAGATGTGGCATTCAATGAGCTGAAGGCGATGCTGGGTAGCGCTCCCATCTTGGCTAGTCCGCTACCCAAGGAGCCAATGCTGCTGTATATTGCTGCTACTAACCGGGTAGTCAGCGTGGTGATTGTGGTGGAGCGAGAAGAAGAAGGCAAAAGTGTGCAACGCCCCGTGTACTATCTGAGCGAAGTGCTGTCTAGATCCAAGCAGAACTATCCGCACTACCAGAAGATGACCTACGGTGTGTACCTGGGCGCCAAGAAGCTGAAGCACTATTTCCAGGAGCATCCTATCACTGTTGTGAGCTCTGCTCCCATCTCGGATATCATGGGCAACAAGGAGGCGAGTGGTAGAGTAGCCAAGTGGGCGATTGAGCTAGCCGCGTACGCTCCCGCATATGCAAGAAGAGAAGCTATCAAGTCTCAGATTCTGGCGGAATTTCTGGTGGACTGGGCCGAGGTGCGGTATGAACCTCCTGCTCCAGTTTCCAACTATTGGAGGATGCACTTTGACGGCTCCAAGGTGAAGGAAGGGCTTGGCGCTGGCGTAGTGCTTACGTCACCCAAGCGAGATCAACTCAAGTACGTGCTGCAAATACACTTCAAGGCATCCAACAATGTTGCCGAGTACGAAGCCGTGGTGCACGGCTTGCGAGTAGCCAAGGAGGTTGGCATGCAGCGCATCATATGCTATGGTGATTCTGATCTGGTGGTGCAACAAGTTTCTGGCACTTGGGATGCTTTGGATGCCAACATGGCATCGTATCGCTTCCTAGTGCAGTCTATGACTGGATTCTTCGAAGGCTGTGAGTTCCAGCACATCCACCGAGCAGAGAATGAAGCAGCAGACGAGCTGTCCAAGTTGGGGTCTTCTCGGCATTCCATCCCAGCGGGAATTGCCTTGGAGCATTTGAGGAAGCCATCCATCAAGCCATCCCCCAACTCGGAATCCATTTTTGTTCCTTCTCTGCCAAATGAGGAAGCTGAGCCCATGGAGATTGACTGGGAGAATGCAACACAGAACCCGGGGACTGCCGTTCCCTACTCGGGGACTGCCGCTCCCTACTCGGGGACTGTCCTTCCCTACTCGGGGACTGCCCCTCTCGACCCAGGGATTGTCGCATTCATTGAAGAAGTTCTCGCTAACCGATCAGGGCTTCAGAGAAATGCTCCTAGCCCTCCAGAGCAATCAGAGGTACCCGTTCCAATGGAAGTGGACGAACCAGTGTTTCCTACACGGGAGACACCGAGTTGGGCTATGCCCATATTATGCTTTCTAAAGGACGGTACCCTGCCAGAAGACGAAGTTGCTGCAAGGCAGATTCAGAGAAGGTCCAAGGGATACACCATATTCCGAGATGTGCTGCACAAGAGAAGTGCCACTGGTGTGCTGCAACGCTGCGTGGCACCAGAGGAAGGAGAAGAAATTCTGATAGAGATACACCAAGGAGAATGTGGGCATCACGCCTCTTCTCGGGCATTGGTCAAGAAGGCTTTTCGGCATGGGTTCTATTGGCTCACTGCCTTGAAGCAAGCTGAGGATATCATGAGGAAGTGCAATGGCTGCCAAAGATTCGCAAGTAAGATCCACTTGCCTGCTTCCGAGTTGAAAACCATTCCCATTACTTGGCCATTTGTTGTTTGGTGCTTGGATATGGTTGGTCCCTTCAAGCCGGCTAGAGGAAACATGACTCACATCTTGGTCATGGTTGACAAATTCACCAAGTGGATAGAAGTGAAGCCTATTCGGAAGTGCGATGGAGCCACAGCCGTGAGTTTCTTAAAGGATGTGATCCTGAGATATGGCTACCTGCACAGCATCATCACGGACAATGGCACAAACTTTGCTGAAGGAGCAATGGTACGATTCTGCAGAGACAAGCATATCCGACTAGACGTTGCGTCAGTCGCGCATCCCGCCTCAAATGGGCAAGTTGAAAGAGCAAATGGCATGGTGCTAGCCGGCATAAAGCCAAGGCTGATTGAGCCACTGCTGAAAACACCTGGGTGTTGGCTAGACGAGTTGCCAGCAGTGTTGTGGAGTCTAAGGACTACCCCTAACCGGTCAACCGGCTACACACCATTCTTCTTGGTATATGGGGCTGAGGCCGTATTGCCAATAGACTTAGAGCATGACTCCCCCAAGTAACCCTCTACACTGAGGTGGAGGCGAGAGAAGCTCGAGAAGACGACGTTGACCTGCTTGAAGAAGCAAGAGAGCTGACTCTGTCACGTTCGGCTGTCTACCAGCAAAACCTGCGGCGTTATCATAGCCGAAAGGTGAACCCAAGGGTTTTCCGAGAAGGAGACATGGTCCTTAGGCTCGTGCAACGCACAGCCGGGATGCACAAACTCTCTCCTCCTTGGGAAGGACCTTTCATTGTGAGCAAGGCTTTGCACAATGATGCATATTATCTAGTCGACGTACAGCCATCCCAGAAGAACAGGGTAGACAAAGCTGGAGAGGAATCCAAGCGTCCCTGGAATGTAGCTCTACTCCGTCGCTTTCATTCGTGAGCAAAAATTTGTATGTACTCTCAATTCTACCTTGCAATCTGAAATTGAACTCGGGGACTGCCCTCGTCCAAAATTGCTCTAAGTGTTTCTACTCGGCTTTACTCTTTGTCTACTCGGTTGCTCTGCTTCAAAATTCATAAGTACATTGAGTAATGTGTTTAAACCCACATGCCAACTCTTCGACTCTGCTGCTGTCCGAAACCCGGCTTCATGGCAAGCAAGAGAACAAGCAAAAAGGTCAATGAGCACAAGAAAAATTGCTAAGAAAAGGAAGAGTGCAGGAACCGAGTAGGGTGACGTTTACTACTGTTCTTTGTTTTTTCTCTTTTCGGCTAAGTGGTGGGCTGCGTTACTATGATTATTTCTAAATGGCTAAGTATTTGCAACTCTGCCTTTGGACTCTTGTGACTCGAATACCAATAAAGCAATAAGCTGCAGGTAGAGCTGAGACGAAAAGAAAGAGTGAATAAGAAATGCAACTCGGGGACTTGCATGGAAACGCAACCCGGCATCGAGCCAGGGCTGCTCAAATTGACTAAATCAAAAATAACGAGTGTGGATAAAATTGAGTAGCAAGCAAAAACATAAATAGTTTGATACATCTGCACCCGGCATCCCGGGGATCTAATAAATGTTTGAGCGATAAGATTGCAGGAGAAGATTATGTCGAGGTAGCAACATTCTCGGTGCTGGCCTTGGTCGATTCATCTTCAATAGTGGCCTTGGTCGCGTCTGCCTCCGAGCTGGCGTCAACAGTCTTTGCAGCTTCGTCTTCGGCGCTGGCATTGGTCGCATCCGCTTCCGAGTTGACGGGGATGGTCTTTGCCAGCTCGGCGTCGACCTCGGTGGCTACCCGGTCTGAAGTGGCCGTGGCCACTGAGATGGGCCCTGCCGCCGAGGTGGAGCCAGAGGCTTGGGCGCGAAGGCTGATCGTGTCGTCGAGAGCAGCTCCTGACGAGGTGCCGAACTCGAGCGCGGCGGTGTCGATCGACATCTTCTCGCTCTCGTCCTCCTCATCGCTACCCGCGACGACTGCGGCCTTCCCCTTCCCGGCCTTGCCACCAGGAGACTCGAAGCAGCTCAACTCCAACTTATCCAAGTCCGATTCTTCATCTTCGTCCTCATCATCGTCCTCCTCCACCTCGGTGTCGGGCTCGGTGAGGCCGTCGATGAAGGCCGCCGTGTCAGCATATTGGGCAACCTCGTGCGCAACCAGCTTGCGGATAGCCACGCAGTCGGGGTTCTTCTCCCACTTGGAGTCCGAGCGCATCTCGCGGACAATCTGCAGATTAAGGTTTTCGTACCAGCTGGTGATGAAGAGCAGCATCATGTCCGCGCCGGCCCGAGCTCCCGAGGCACGCCACTTCTTCAACTCGGCCTTCACGCCACGCAGCTTCAGGGCAAGTCCACGGATGGTTGTTGGCGCGTTGTCCTGGGGCCAGAAGAGATCGTGGAGCTGGAAGCCGACGCGCACCAGCTCGGTGCCCACGCCGGCTAGGCGTTGGAACTGCCCTTGCATGACCAGGATGCACTCCTCAATCTCTGCTCTGGTATCCGAAGGCTCGCCCTTCTCGGCGCGAGCTGCTCGGGCCTTAGCCAGGGCAGGCGCGCAAGAAGACACGATATCAGGGAAAACTTCTGCAAAAGCTATCGAGAAAGTCAGAAACAGAATCAGAGAAGAAAAGTACAGCCGAGCAGAAGAGATGCAGAAAAGAGAACACTTACTATTCAAATCGTAGCGCAGTCCTTGCAGGTGGTTCTTCCACGATTCCTCGTCGGTTAGGTGCCTTTCTTCAATCATGCGGAGCCCATTCATCTGCGCAAAGAGGTCAGCATTGGCTTTCTTCAGCACCTCGCACTCCTGCTCGAGGGCTTTCTCCTTGGCATTGGCTGCTGTTTCGATCTTTGCCTTCTCGGCAATTGCTCTATCCTTCTCGGCAGCAAGGTCGATGGCATCCTGGAGTGCAGTGCGCAGCTGGACTTGGAGTTTCTCCATCTCGGTAGCATGTTCCTTCTGCAGCGCGACAGATTGGTTTGATAGTTGCTGCTGCACCTCAGCAGGTTGGAGGCAGCTCTGGTGCTCCTCAGCGAACTTCTTATGATCTTCTGCGGAGAGCCTAGCACGGTTAGTAGAGTAGCGAAAAAACAAACACAAGGACAAGCCGAGTAGACGGCAACATACCTTCTAGTCTCTTGATGGTGGCCTGGCCATTCTCAACAAAGGCACGGCAGTTCTCGTGCTCGTCGGCCAGGGCCTTCAACTTCCCTGTAGAGTAAAATTGGTTAGCGCAAAAAGCAGAAGCGGGCGTAAACACCAAACGCAAGAACCGCGTAGCTAAAAGCGTACCTTCAACTTCAGAAAGCCTCAGGGTGCTATTCATCACGTCCTTATCATCTGCCTCGACGGCTATCTTCTCTTTTTCCAGGGCGACAATGCGACTCTTGGCAACGGCATGATTCCAGAGTAGCCGACGATGCAAGTCGGTCCGCTTCAGTACGCTATTCTGAGAAGCAAAAGAAAAAAGAATCAGACAAAGTAGTAGAGATTCAACCCGAGAAGGCGGCTACTCGAGAGAGTATCCGCCTACTCGGCCAGAATCTCGGGGACTGGGTGATGGATAAGGAAAAGAAGAAGAGTAGAAGAAAAGTGAAAATGCAACTCGGGGAGGATGAGTAGAAGCTTACCGCATAAGATTGCTCAAGGTCCTCTGCATTCTTGCGGTGGACAAACATCTTGGCAGCAAGCGTAGCAGAGTTGGATGAGATAGTCATGGGTTTGTAACCCAAGTCTACCTTGTTCCAATCGATACGCATGTGGTCCATGTCGCCCAAGTCTGTGCCGTCCCAGTTCGAGTTGCCAAGGACCTTGCTGTCCCACTTGGCATCGATGAAGCCAACCAAATCAAGTACTTGCTCGAGGCCCTGGGACGTCACCGCCTTGTCCTGAACCCCACGCGAAGAAATGGAGAGGGATTTGTCCTGATTTGGGGCCGGGGGTCTAGAGTCCACTGCCACGGCCTTCTTCCCTTTCTGAAGAGCAAGCCTCTGCTCCTTGGAGGAGAAGCCAACTTGGTGCTGCTGGCTGACCTTCACCATGTACGGAGGGTAGCCGGGTTGATCTGAGACACCGGATGCAGCAACGGCGTCAGCAGCCGCGCCAGGCTCGCGGATAGTCAGCTGACCGGACTGGGCAGTTGACGTTGGCGGCGGCATCTCGGCAGCCCGCTTCTTCGAAATCTCTTTCTTGGCGGTTGGCTTCTCGGAGGGTGGCTTCTCGGTGATTGGCTTCTCGGTGTTCTTATTCTCGGCGGCCTTCTTCTCGGCGGCCTTCTTCTCTGCAGCGTCCTGAGCATTCTTCCTTGTAACTAGCCTGGCCGGAGGGCTGGCTGCAGCCTTGGTTTTCTGCACCAAGGAGGAATCTGGCTGGGCGCTACCTTGATCGGTAGACGGCGCCAGGGGCGCGCTACCCGGCGCGGCATCCGGCTGGGCGCTACCCTGCGCGGCGTCTGGTGGCGCGTCGCTCAGAGGGTACTGCTCCGTCGCGTCTTCTACACGCTGCTCGGCAGCGGGATCCGGTTGTGAGGCATCCATTGCTTCTACCCGCGCCTGGGACGCGGGGTCTTCTTGTTCAGCAGCGCCTGTGGCTGGCTGCTCCGGTTCTGTTCCCGGCCGCTCGAGGGCGGCGTCGTCGTGCATCTCTTGGTCTTGATCTTGGTTCTCCTCGGCGGTGTTGGCCGGAGGAGAGGGAGGCCTCTCTTGGCGAGCAGCATCCTGCGCTTCTTGTCCTGCGCGGGACTGCTGCTCCAACTCAGCATTCTGGGCATCAGTGTTCTCTGTTTGTGCATTGGCGGCTTCTCCCTCGTCGCCGTCGAGGTCGATAAGCTCATCAACATCGATGGCGGCCTTCTTCGTGGTCTCAGTGGGCGCGAGAGCGGCGTCCGCATCCAAGGGGGCTCTGAAGAGAAAATTGCGTTCAGAAATAAGAGGAGGGCAGAGGAAATTGAGAGGAAACAGCGAAGTAAAGGATTGGGAGTTAACCGAGAAGAAACTTACCCCTTGCGGGTAGGGATCGCTGGTCGTTTTCTCTTCACGACCTTCTTGGTCGTCTTCTCGGTCGGCTTCCTCTTCTTGGCGGGGGGCTCTTGGGCGCCACTGCCTGTCCGCTTGCGGGTAACAGGAGCGGCAACTGAAAGAGGATCGACCTCAAGGGCTCCCTCGTTCTCGTCCTCATCCTCGCCCTCGTCCTCAGCATCGGCATCATCTATGAAATCGAGAAGAAAGAGAAGCAACTCAGAAACAGAAGGCGATTGGTTTGCGCTTCTCGCAGACAAACGAGATAAGTTCAATTACCTTCATCTTCGTCCTCAGACCAATCGCGAAGAGACGCGTCAACATGATGCTTCTCAGTCGTGGGGGCATGAGGGAGGTTAAGCTTGTCCGCGGTCTCGAAGGAGGCCTCGTCGTCTTCTTCTCGGTCATCTGACCAGTTGCCCTCGAAGCACTCACAGCTCTCAGCAAGCTGGCGGGCAAGGACCTGAAGAACAGAGAAACATCGCAAATTAGACGAGTAGCATGAAGGCACTCTACCCGACTAGGCGTGCAAACACCAAGCACATCAAGCCTAAGCGACTCGGCTAAGTGTCCTACTCGGCAAGGCGTGCAAACATCAAGCACATTAAGCCTAAGTGTCTCTCCTAAGTATGCTACTCGACAAGGCGTGCAAACACCAAGCACACTAAAGCCTAAGCAGTTTCGCTAAGTGCCCTACACGGCGCAGAGTGTAAATGCTAATCGCAGCAAGGAGAGAAGGCTATCTACTCGGATCGTATATACAGGAAGCAGAGTGAGAAGAACATACCCGTGGAATCGGCTTCGTGCGGCTATATGGGATGAAGCCATACTGCCAGTTGTCGCGGAGGCCGGTGGTCAGGATGGACCTTGAGTGAGCGGCGACATCCGCGTTGCTGAGCTCGAAGGTAGTCGTCCGAGTGCAGTCGCGGGGGCCGCCCATGTAGCACATGGGGTGGGAGCGCTGTTGCAGTGGCAGCACGCGGTTGCAGATCCCGTAGGCGACTGGATCGTCACTCTTGAGCCCCTTTCCGATTAGGAAGGCGAGGCGCTCCTCCATCTGCGTCGCGTTGCGGTCCATGGACGGCTTCGTCTTCCAGTTCTGCCCGGATGGAGCTCGGTTGCTCCAAGGGGGCAGATTGATGCGGTCTTCCACCTTGCCCCCCTTCGTGGCGGGGATGTTCTTCACATAAAGGAAGGATTTCTGCCATTTGCGGACAGAATCCAGGCCCTTGATGCGAGGGTGGTTGGTTCCTGTCCGCTGCACCATCATGTCGCTGCCGGTGTCGGTTGTCCGGCTGCTGGCGGCCGTGCCATCCTTCTTTCCCTTGCTCTGTTGGCGGAAGAAAAAATACTTCGACCACGTCTCCGTCGTGGGGCGAACGCCGAGGAAGGCTTCACACACCACGGCGTGGTAGGAGAGGAAGACAACGGCATTGGGAGGGAGGTGGTGCATCTGGACACCGAAGTGGTCCAGGAGAGAACGGAGGAAATCGGAAGCAGGGAGGCCGAATCCTCGCGCGAAGTGCGCGAGGAAGACGACGTGTTCGCCCTCCCGCGGGGCCAGAACGATCTCGCCGTCGGACGGCCGGCACTGAACACCAGGAGGAACCCTCCGGGTGTTCACGAGCCACTGGCAGTCGTCGGCGGTGACATCGGAGCCAGCCCATCCGGCGCGAGCACTGTCGCCGCGAGCCATGGTTGCGAGTAGGAATTGGTGGAAGAGTGGAAGAGTTTGGTGGAGTGGGTGAATCCGCGGCGGCGCAGAGAGTTGCGCGGCGGCGGAGAGCTCTGCGGCGGCGGAGAAACAGAGAGGCAGAAGAGGAAAGTGAGGCGGAAGGAGAAGAGGAAGTTACCGAGGGGGTATTTATACCCCTCCTCGGATTACCGTTACGATTGGAGTAGTGGGATCGATCGTGGCAATAAATCGTGCGGCGTGGGGCCTGTGGCCGGTTAGAAACGCACACAGCACGGAACGCGCGCGTAACGGCCGCATTTGATCCCACGACGAGATCATGGGCGATTACTGCGCATGATGGGACATAACGAGCCAGTGGGCCCGCTCCGTGAAAACTGGGCGCGTGGCCTGTCGTGTCCTAGGCAGCGAGACGTCGGGGTCGCGGATGCGTGACACGTGTCCAGTTGCAGCGCGGAAGGCCGGATTGTGCTCTGCGCTGCAGAGATTCTGTTTCAGAAATTCCCTAAGTCTTTTTACTCGGCTACAGAGAAGAAAACTAGCGCTATTCGTAAGAGAAGAAACTCAAGGTATTTTCCAGAGTGCTACTCGGAGGTTTTACTCGGCATCTTGAGGTTCAAGGACGGTGTTGCCAAGGTTGGTTTTAAGCTGGCAGAGCCTAGTGAACAAGTTCGCAAGACTCTACCAGCTTCGGGGACTAATGTCGGGGGGTTACCCCCGAGTAGGGTAAAGGCAAGTGGCAAAGGCAAGGTTAGAAGAGATGTTTGGTCGAGTAGCCGCCTACCCGGTAACTGCTACCCGGTTGACTGCTACTCGGTCTTACATGAAAGATGACCAGAAGAAGGAATCAAGCAAGTTATATTCGTTCGAGTAGAAGAATTGGCCCGAGTAAAACTGGCGGGAACCTACTCGGGCCAGAAGTCAAAGGAGCCGTTCTGACACAGAATCCCGCGTATCTGGGGTCCGTACTTGGCACTATTCACACCACTGTTCATCTGGGGACGGCGTGCCTGACAGCGACAGTGTGGCAGCAGGCCGTTGCAGGATAGGGGGGACCTACTCTGTGTTAAGCGCAGTGATACCAGACTGTTCACCTGGTTTTGCCCAACGACTTTCCGGACAGGACAAGATTAGGAACCAAAGCTGTCAGCGGGAACTCGGAAGAAGGACGATGTGCACACAATGTCGACACTTGTTTTGTATTTGGACGTATCCGGCTGGGCACCATGTATATAAGGTGCCCCGCCGCCTCCTGCGCGAGGCACGCTCACGAGTCTGACCTAATTCTCACACTGGTAGCATATTCTTGACCTAGTTCATCACGTAGAGAGAAGAGTGGCTACTCGGTAGCAAGAAACATTGTACTGGGGCTACTCGGTGAGACATCAGAATACACAGAGAAAGGCAGGAGTAGGGGTTTTACCTCCTCACGAGGGCCCTGAACCTGGGTAGATCGTGTTGTTTGCAGTGTTTAGTTCTTACTCCACGCGGCTACTCGTCGCGTGATCCCTCCCCGAGCACCTCCAACGTCCATCGTCCCCACATCTTTAGCCATCTCATGGCATCTGTCTTGACACCACCACGACACCGAGCGTGCCGAATTTGAGGACATGCAGGAGAAGCTTAAGGCCACTCTCGCGGATGCCGTGGAGACTAGGACATCGAGCGCAGCCAAACAGAGAGCGCTCGAGACAGAGATCGAGGTGCTCAAGAAGAGCAATGCGGACCTCATGCTGCAGCTGGCCAATCACCGAAAAATTGAAGACAAGCATGTTGAGGATGAGGAGGCTTGGAGGAGAAAGCTGGAATCGCTACTCTGCGAACTGAACAGTAAGTTCTCGCTTCTCTGCACTTGTTTATTTCCTTCTTCTTCTGCTTTACTCGGTTTGCATCTCTTCTCTGCATCCGTTTCTAATTCCTTCTGATAGCATTTTCATAAATCTTCCCTGACCTCTGCTCGACTTGCAAACCTGCACTGGCCAAAGCTCAAGCTGACCGAGATGCGAAAGGCGTGCCCACGGACACCAAGTCTTCAATTGAGGAGAATCTCGCGAGCATGCAGACATATCTCCGTCATCTTCGGGGCTTGGGCACCGATCTGGTGTCCACAGCCTTTAAGTTGCATGCTCTGTTCTGGCCTAAAGACCCTGCGCCAAAAACTATCCGCCTGCTCTCCGAGAAGCTCAATGGTGTCAAGGCCGAGTTGAAGAAATGGCGCGCATCCGCAGCTCGGGCAGGCGCCGATATGCTACTCCTCTTCATCTGCAGCTGGTACGAAAATCTAAACCTCGATACCATCCTTGAGATGCGGCAGAAATCGAAGTGGGAGGAGGACGCCGACTGCGTGGCTCGCCGTTAGGCAGTCGCGTACGAGATCGCCTCCTACGCGGACACTGTCCTCTTCATCGACGGCGTCACCGAGCCTGACACCGAGGCGGAAAGCGAGGGTGAAGAGGAGGATGAAGACGACGACGAGGCCACCGAGTCAGAAGACTTGGGTTTCTTCGATAGCCCTGGCGCCGAGGATGAATCCGGGAAGGGGAAGGGCAAGGCCGTCGCGGATAGCAACGAGGAAACCGAAAGCCACGATGCCACCATCACCACCAAGATGGTGATCGACGCTGCGGCTCCCGAGTTGGGCTCTTCATCTGGCACCGCACTCGACGATCCGGCGCTACTCCGCACCCACTCTACCGCCTCCACTTCGGCTACTGACCCCATCTCGGTGGCCACAGCCACTTCTGAGCAAGCTGCCGCCAACACTGAAGCTGATGCTGCCAACACCAACACGGAGAACACTGCTACCTCCAATTGATTAACTCCTGAAATACTTATGCTGCAAACTCTTATCAGATCCCCGGGATGCCGGGTGCAAATGTATCAAACAATTATCTTTCTCGTTGCTACTCATTTTTTATTCCCATTTGATGTTTTATACTTAGTAATTTTAGCAATCCTGGCTCGATTCCGGGTTGCGTTATCATGCAAGTCCCCGAGTTGCATTTTTCATCCACTCTTCCTTTTTATCCCAGCTCTTACCTGCAACTTGTTACTTTTTTGGTATTTGAGTCACAAGAGTTCAAAGTTGGAGTTTCAAATACTTAGCCACTTAGAAACAGTCATAGTAACGCTACCCACCACTTAGCCGAAAAAAAGTTAGTAAAAACAGTAGTAAAGGACGCTCTACTCGGTTCCTGCACTTCTCTTTTTCTAAGTCATTTTTCTTGAGCTCATTGACCTCTAGCTTGTTCTCTTGCTTGCCATGAAGCCGGGTTTCGGACAGCAGCAGAGTCGAAGAGTTTGCATTTAGGTTTAAACACAGTACTAGATGTACTCATGAAATTTTAAGCAGAGCAACCGGGTAGACAAAAGTAAAGTAGAGTAGAAACACATAGAGCAATTTTTGGACGAGGGCAGTCCCCGAGTTCAATTTCAGATTGCAGAGTAGGAGTTTAACTCGGATAAGAAAGTACATACACATTTTTGCTCATGAATGAAAGCGACGAAGTAGAGCTACATTCCAGGGGCGCTTAGATTCCTCCCCAGCTTTATCCGGCATGTTCTTCTGTGATGGCTGCACATCTACAAGGTAGTACGCGTCATTGTGTAGCGCTTTGCTCACAATGAAAGGCCCTTCCCACGGAGGGGATAGCTTGTGCATCCCGGCTGTGCGCTGCACGAGCCTAAGGACCATGTCTCCTTCTCGGAAAACCCTTGGGTTCACTTTTCGGCTATGATAACGCCTCAAGTTTTGCTGGTAAACAGCTGAACGTGACAGAGTAAGCTCTCTTGCTTCTTCAAGCAGGTCAACGTCATCTTCTCGAGCTTCTCTCGCCTCCGCCTCAGTGTAGAGGGTTACTCGGGGGGAGTCATGCTCTAGGTCTATTGGCAACACGGCCTCAGCCCCGTAAACTAAGAAGAATGGTGTGTAGCCGGTTGACCGGTTAGGGGTAGTCCTTAGACTCCACAACACCGCTGGCAACTCGTCTAACCAACACCCAGGTGTTTTCAGCAGTGGCTCAATCAGCCTTGGCTGTATGCCTGCCAGTACCATGCCATTTGCTCTTTCAACTTGCCCATTGGAGGCGGGATGCGCAACAGATGCGACATCTAGCCGGATATGCTTATCTCTGCAGAACCACACCATTGCACCCTCAGCAAAATTTGTGCCGTTATCCGTGATGATGCTATGCGGATAGCCGTATCTCAGGATTACATCCTTCAGGAAACTCACAGTTGTGGCCCCATCACACTTCCGAATAGGCTTCACTTCTATACACTTGGTGAACTTATCAACCATGACCAAGATGTGAGTCATGTTGCCTCTAGCCGGCTTGAAGGGACCAACCATATCCAAGCACCAAACAGCGAACGGCCAAGTAATGGGAATTGTTTTTAACTCGGAAGCAGGCAAGTGGATCTTACTTGCGAATCTCTGGCAGCCGTTGCATTTTCTCACAATATCCTCCGCTTGCTTCAAGGCAGTGAGCCAAAAGAAACCATGCCGAAAAGCCTTCTTGACCAAAGCCCGAGAAGAGGCGTGATGCCCGCATTCTCCTTGATGTATTTCCACTAGAATTTCTTCTCCTTCTTCCGGTTCCACACAGCGTTGCAGCACGCCGGTGGGACTTCTCTTGTGCAGCACTTCTCTGAATATGGTGTAGCCCTTGGATCTTCTCTGAATCTGCCTTGCGGTAACTTCATCATCTGGCAGGGTGTCGTCCTTTAGAAAGGATAATATGGGCATAGCCCAACTTGGTGTCTCTCGCATGGGAAACACTGGTTCGTCCACTTCCATTGGAACAGCCACCATTGTCTGCTCTTGAGAGTTGGGAGCACTTCTTTGAAGCCCTGGGCGATTGGCAAGAACCTCCTCAATGAATGCGACAGTCCCCGAGTTGAGAGGGGCAGTCCCCGAGTAAGGAAGAGCAGTCCCCGAGTAAGGAGGGGCAGTCCCCGGGATGGAGACTGCAGTCCCCGAGTTCTCTGTTGCATTCTCCCAGTCAATCTCCATGGGAACAGCTTCTTCATTTGGCAGAGAAGGAACGAATATAGATTCCGAGTTGGGGGATGGCTTGATGGATGGCTTTCTCAAATGCTCCAAGGCAATTCCAGCCGAGATGGACTTCCGAGAAGACCCCAACTTGGACAGCTCGTCTGCTGCTACGTTCTCTGCTCGGTGGATGTGCTGGAACTCGCAGCCTTCAAAAAATTCAGTCATAGACTACACCAGGAAGCGATACGATGCCATGTTGACATCTAAGGCATCCCAAGTGCCAGAAACTTGCTGCACCACCAGATCTGAATCGCCATAGCATATAATGCGCTGCACACCAACTTCCTTGGCTACTCGCAAGCCGTGTACCACGGCCTCGTACTCTACAACGTTGTTGGATGCCTTGAAATGGATCTGCAGTACGTACTTGAGTTGATCCCGCTTGGGTGACGTAAGCACTATGCCAGCACCAAGGCCTTCTTTCACTTTTGATCCATCAAAGTGCATCTTCCAGTAATTGGTTGCGGGAGAGGGAGGCTCGTACTGCACCTCAGCCCAATCCACCAGAAACTCCTCCAGAACTTGCGACTTGATGGCTTCTCTTCTCGCATATGTAGGAGCGTACGCGGCTAGCTCAATTGCCCACTTGGCTACTCTGCCACTTGCTTCCTTGTTGCCCATGATATCCGAGATGGGAGCAGAGCTCACCATAGTGATGGGATGCTCTTGGAAATAGTGCTTCAGCTTCTTGGCGCCCAGGTATACGCCATAAGTCATCTTCTGGTAGTGCGGGTAGTTATGCTTGGAGCTGGACAGCACCTCACTGAGATAATATACTGGCCGTTGCACACTTTTGCCTTCCTCTTCTCGCTCCACCACAATTACCACACTGACTACCCGATTGGTAGCAGCAATGTACAGCAGCATTGGCTCTTTGGGTAGTGGACTAGCCAAGATGGGAGCGCTACCCAACATTGCCTTTAGCTCATTGAATGCCACATCCGCTTGCGGTGTCCAGACGAACTTGTCGCTTTTCATCATCAACTGGTACAAAGGCAGGGCAGAAACGACAGGATTCTGCCAAGAGATGCCAAGCAACCAGTGAATTTTTGCACATCCTTCAGGGATCTCGGCAAATACATGCTCTCAATAGCTTTTATCTTTGAAGGATTGGCTTCAATTCCCCGACTGGACACCAAGAAGCCGAGTAGCTTGCCACCCGGGACGCCAAAGGTGCATTTACTCGGGTTCAGCTTCATCTTATACTTGCGAAAATTGGCAAAGGTTTCCTCAAGGTCAGTGAGCAGAGTTTGTGTTTTACTCGTTTTGATGACAATGTCATCTACGTACACCTGCACATTCTTGCCGAGTTGATCATGCAAGCATTTCTGCATGCATCTCTGATAAGTAGCACCCGCATTCCGCAACCTGAAACACATGACACGATAGCAATAAGCCCCGTACGGGGTAATGAAAGCAGTCTTTATTTCATCAGCAGGGTTGAGAGCTATCTGATGGAAACCAGAGTAGGCATCTATGAAAGACAAAAGCTCACAACCGGCAGTGGAATCGATCACCCGATCGATGCGAGGTAGCAGAAAATGATCCTTGGGGCAGGCCTTGTTCAAGTCGGTGTAGTCGACGCACATGCGCCACGCGGTAGCGGCCTTGGGATCCTCCTTCTTCTTCTCGACCATGACCGGGTTGGCCAGCCAATCCGGATGCAGCACCTCCATGATGAAATTTCTTATCAGTAGCTTGGTGATCTGATCATCGATGGCCTTCCTTCTCTCATCTCCGAAGCGGCGCATAGCCTGCTTCACTGGTTTGGCGTCAGGACGCACATGTAGCGAGTGCTCAACCAACTCCCTCGGGACACCTGGTAAATCTTCATTGGACTAGGCGAACACGTCCCGATTCTCACGGAGGAAGTGGATGAGCTCGTTTTCCTATTTCTCCCCCAACCCTGAGCCAATGATGGCGACACGGTCGGGGAACTCAGGGTCAACCTGGATCTTCTTCGTCTCCTGGGACGCCTGGAACGCAGTCCCGTACTGGGAGCTCCGCATCCCGGGCGCACCACCTTGTGCTGCTTGCGCCATAGCCACCACTTCATGTATCTTTTTCTTCTCGGCAGCAATCACCATTGACTCCGCCAACTGAGAACCAGCAGAGGCACACTCCATAGATCTTTTGTAGTCACCAGAGATGGTAATCACACCATTGGGACCAGGGATCTTCATCTTCAGATATGCAGTGTGAGTAGAGGCCATGAACTTGCTCAGAGCAGGCCTGCCGAGTAGAGCGTGGTATGGGCTCTGGTGATCAACCACTTCGAATTGCAGGCTCTCTGTGCGGCAGTTCTCCCTGGTGACGAATATAACATATATCCACACGCGGCCCATTGGATCACAAGAGACTCCTCGCACAATGTCGTGGAAAGTGGTCTTGCTGGGTAACAACATGTTCTCGGCCATACCGAGCTTCTCGAGTGTGTCTCTGTACACAATGTTGATGGTGCTACCGTTGTCAATCAGCACTTTGCTCAACCTGACATTCTTCTGAGTACCTAAGAAGGTGGGATCCAACACCAAGGCGTAGCTACCCGGATTGGGCATCACCTTAGGATGATCCGCTCTGGACCATGTGATCTCTTGGTTGCACCAGTGCATGAAGTGAGGAACAGCAGGGATCACAGCATTGACCTCCATTGCGCGCCTCTGCAGTGACTGCTTATCGGCGGGCTCGGAGGTGAAGATCATATAGCTCTCGTGATGCTCCTGGTACTGGTTGCGGCCTTCCGCACCATATTTGTCGTTGTTGCCGTTGTCACGGTTGTTGTTGTTGACGGAGTTGCGATTGCTGTTGTTGTTGAAGTTGCGGTTACCATTGTTGTTGTTGTAGTTGCGGTTGCGGTTGGCTCCTAAAGCCACCTGGTTGACGTTTTCTCTTCCCGGGAAAGCTGGAGGCCGGGCTGCGGCTGCTCGGATAGGTTGCACATTTGCGTTCGCATCAGGCAGAGGAGGAGGAGGAGGCAGGCCTTCATTCCTGATCAAATCCCACCAGTCGCACTGCCGGGTAGTGTGGTTGGCAGGCCTTGAGGGATGCTGAGTATGGAAGCTACATGGGCCATCCTTCATGTTGTTGAAGACAAATTTCTTAACCGGATCCGGGTTGCCGCTTCCCTGCTGAGGAGCACGGTATGGCTTGTTGTTGCCTTGGCCCTGATTCTGGTTCTGCCCGTACTGGGCTCCAGCAGGTTTTTGCCTTTGGCTACTCCCAGCTCCGATATCCACAGCATTCACCTCCTCAGGGTCATACCGAGTATCAATCCGGTCACCTCTGCGCTTGTTGCGGAACTCATTGCGCTTGTTGCTGTTGTAGCCTCTTCTCGGCTCGGAGGAGTCCATCAGGGGCTGATTGGGATCACCAAGTGCGTACTGATCTGCAATCTTGATGGTCTCCGCAAGAGTATTCGGCATCTCTCTCTGCAGCCTTTGCCACAGCATGCTGCCATGCCTGCAACCCTGCGCAAACCAAGTGATGGCCTGGGCCTCATTCACACCTTCACAGGTGTTCCTCAAAGTGCTCCACCGAGTAAGGTACTCGCGGTCCGTCTCGTCTTCCCGCTGCCTGCAAGCGGACAACTGTTGCGGCCTATTCGGCCTCTTGTAAGTGCTGGTGAAGTTGCTGATGAAGGCCTCCGAGAAGTCCAGCCAGCAATTGATGCTGTTCTTGGGAAAATTGTTGAGCCAAGTGCGAGCTGGGCCCTCAAGCATCTGCGGAACGTACAGCACAGCCCATCTCCGGTTGCCATTCGCGATATGAACCGCGGTGACATAGGCATTGAGCCAATCTTCCGGCTTGGTGCTGCCATTGTAACTCTTGGTACCTCTACCAAGCTGGAAGTTCTTCACGGACGGCTCGTTCATGATGCGTGGGCCAAAGCACTCTGGGCCAGGAGGCCCCGTGTTCTCGAGCCGTGCGGATAGATTGATCCGGTCCAGCTTGTACCGGACATCATTGGGCTCCAGCACGCGCTCACCCACACGATCCATGATATCGTAACCAGCTAACCCCATAGCCGAATAGCCATCATCATATCTGTCCACCTCCATGGCCACAGGTTGCTCCACCAGGTTGGCTACTCGCGCAGCCGCACGCGGCTGAGCAGCAGCTGGCTGCTGCGGCCTCTGCCGAGTAGGCTGAGCAACCTGTTGCCGAGAAGGGCACGGGCGATCTCCATCTCGCGTCTTGCTGTGAGCTTTATGGGCTTGATAGCCTGCTCCTGCAGAGTTGTGTTTCTGACCGGACTGTCGCGGCACAGCGTGCTGTTTCGCGGCGACAGCCGGGTCGTACACCTGCATCTGTCTGTCTCTGCCAGAATGACCGCTACGCTCCCTCTCACGACTGGGATGCGGTGATGAGGCCTGATTGTTAGATCTGACCGCATGCGAGTACACCACCTGAGAAGCTCCAGCACCCGGATTGGCTTTCCGGAACTCCTCGTTCTGCCTAGCAGGCTCTAGCACTAGCTCATTAAGCCTATCCTGCTGCCTAACAAGCGCGTCGCCAGCGAGATGCGGCAACTCTGGAGCTACAGCCTCAGTAGCTCTAAGGGTTTTGGCGGGGGTGCTATATTTGGGCCTGGTGGTAGCGGTGTTTTGGCTATCTGCTCGGCCAGCGGTCTCACTAACCGCTGCCATCTCGGTGCCTAGGTTGCGGCGCGTAGCGCCTACCTTGAGAGGCTTCCTAACCACTGGCGTAAAGCCGTGAGCACGGTTGTACTCGTTCTGGTCTAGGTTAAGCTCAAGGCTAACCTTCTCCAACTCCACCTGCTCGGCGAGCAGCGCCAGGCGCTGCTCTTCGAGCTGCGTCCTCATGGTCATGAGCTCGAGCTCGGTGGGAGGCGGCATGCCTACCCGTACTGCGGATGCCGGTACCGTCGGGGTCGTGGAAGGAGGGATGTAGCCCAGGCAGTTCTGGGGCAGCTCGTAGGGCTTGTGCGTCCTGGCAGGCTCGCTTGGGCCAGCAACCTCCTCGACGACATTCGCGGTGGCGGCTGCGCCCTTCCCAGCAGCGGCAGCCGGGGCAGTCATCATCACCTCCGCGCGGTCCGCAGAACAGCCAGTTGGCTTTCCGCGGGCAGCGATGACAGCAGGCGGATCTTCCGCGACGTGCACCTGCTCGAGGTACTCACGGACGATGGTGGTAGCGACGTAGACGAGGTGCGAGCCGAGGGAGAGCACCGAGCCGCCCTCCGGCATGGCCCTGCCGCCAAAATCGCCGGCGTTGTCGATGACGAAGTCGAAGGAGCGGAATCTGTGGACGAGGCCACAAACCACGCGCTCCCCAGTAGCAAGAATGGATCCCGTCCGAATGTGAACTCCAGCCAGCGCCGCTGGTTGCCCCACGGTGGGCGCCAACTGTCGCGGTGGTGTCACGGCAGATGCCATGGGATGGCTAAAGATGTGGGGACGATGGACGCTGGAGGTGCTCGGGGAGGAATCACGCAGCGAGTAGCCGTGTGTGGTATGAATCTAGCACTACAAACAACAAGATCTACCCAGGTTCAGGGCCCTCGTGTGGAGGTAAAACCCCTACTCCTGCCTTTCTCTCTGTATATTTGTGTCTCACCGAGTAGCCACAGTACAAGTTTTGCCTACTGCCGAGTAGCCACTCTGCTCTCTATGTGATGATCTAGGTCAAGAATGTGAACGGGTTCTTGGATCCCTCGCGCAGGAGGGGGCAGGGCACCTTATATACTGGTGCCCAGCCGGATACAGCCAACAGGGAAAAGTACAAACAGATGTCGATATAGTGTGCACACTGCACACTTCCGGCTTCCCGCTGACAGCTTTGTCTTCCTAATTTGTCTTGTGTGGAAAGTCGTTGTGCAAAACCAAGGTGACGTTTTGTTATCACTGCCACGAACACAGAGTAGGCCCCCTAACCTGCGCCGCCCTGCTGACACCCTAGCGCGGACAGGCACGCGCTCTGCAGATGAACAGTGCCTCAGTACGGACCCAGGATACGCGGGATCCTGTGTCAGAACGGCTCCTTTGACTTTTGGCCCGAGTAGGAACCCACTCCCTCTACTCGGACATCTTCCTCTACTCGGAGGAAAATAACTTCCTTGATTCTTTCTCCTGGCCATCAACGTGTACGGCCGAATAGCAGTCGACCGGATAGCGAGTACCGGGTAGCCAGCTACTCTGCCAAACATCTCTTATGATCTTGCCCTTAGCACTTGCCTTTACCCTACTCGGGGGTAACCCCCCGACATTCAGAGAGAGGAGAACGGGAAGGAGGGATGGGCGCCTGACAGGCTGCTCCCTATCCTGAGCCACAGTGGCGTTCGCCCGTGTTTTCCTCGACTTGGCACGGTGCAAGTGGACGCCGAGCCTTCCTTGTTGCGTTGGAACCTCCCACGGGGCCGGGGAGAGTGACACGGGACGTGCCAGAGCGTGCACGGGCTCGCCGCGGGCACACGGCCACACCCGAGCGTGCGCCACCGTCGCCACCTCTATATAAACAGCCCCCGAGCCTCTACCCCAGTGCACCACCTCCCCCTCACCTCACTACCACTCACCACCCCGCCCAATGCCTCCGAGCTGCCCGCGGTAGCTCTAATCGCCGGGATTTCCCCGCGGCCACCGCGACAGCACGGGGCAAAATACGCCCTCCACAGTCCACCACAGCCACTCCCACCCACCTAGACGCACTCCCCTACCTCCGTAACCCCACCCTGAACCACGCCACATCCCCTCGTTTGCAGAAGAGCCGAAGCCCTCGTCGGACCCACCGCGGAACCCGAGCACGGCGCCGTCGATTGGAGCGACCCCGCGCCGTTGCTGCTGTACCTCTACGCGGCATCGACCTCACGCGACTTCCCTGACCGCTTCCTGTTGCCCTGCACCCCCTAGGCGAGCCTTGCTCGTTTCTCGCCGCCGGTCTCCGTGCGCTCGCTGGAGAAGAAATAGAACGAGGGAGAGAGAAAGGAGAATGGCCGTGCGCCATAGATCTCCAGATCTACGGCCACGCTTGAATAGCGAAGCGGTGCGCCCGTTTCCGCGCCACCAGGCGCAGTTGGGCCACGCCACCAGGGGTTGACCAGCCCACTGCGCTGTGTTTTATTCTTTTTCAAAATGTCCAGGAAACGTTTGTTTGCTTTATTCAAAAATGAAAATGTTAAGCTCAACAATAAAATATCCAAAAATTTACAGAGGTGCAAGAACATAATCTTGAACGATGGCAACAAACAGATCTGGTTTTGGATGAACATAGAACAAATGAAAAAACTTGAACTGAGGACTGTCTGTGAGGATGTTTATGGCATAACTTTTGAATGGAATGTCTAAAATGAGCAAACTAAAATTCCTAGAGTAGATCTTGACTATCTACCAGTAGGACTTGACCTCACCCCAAGGTGAGCTACCATTTTGAAATGGTATCCATTTTGGTAAAACACTAGTAGCATGTTCTGTGATTTTTAGGATTTATTTTATGGCACTTTTTGATGTGAATCCAATTTGATCTGTTAGATAGTAGATAGATCTATGTATTCCTAGATTGTTGTAAATTTTTTAGCTCTAGAATTAATTTGGTGACAGATCTAAGAAAATGCATATTTCTGTTAGAAATAAAGAGAATAGATTTGTTTTGTAAATCATTGTTTGCTTGTGCAAATCTGTTTTCTAGTATTTATACATGACATTTTGAGTGTTCTTAGGTAGTTTTATTCACAGAGATGCCATGTTAAAAATCCATGCATGCTTAGTATTTGTTTGGACATTAAAATGAGCATAGTAGAAATCCCTAGATTTATTTTATTTAATATTTGTGATGGAATGTTTTGCTAGATTTTTAAACTAGTTGAAGAAGTGTTTTTACTTGGATCCAGTACCATTTTGGTACTGTTATTTGGATGTTTCCTTATCTGTAAGTTACTTTAAGTCTTTTAGAAATGCATGCATAGGTTTGGTTATTAAATTGCTAGTAGAAATGTTTTCACTAGAGTAGTTAGTAGCATTTTTGCCATGAATTATTTTTGCTTCCACAAGATGGACCAGAGGAATAATACCTCTAAAATGACATGGAAAACCTAGTGGAACACCCACTGGTTCCATCTCATTTTGGTTGAAAAACAAACTAGTTCAACCATAGTAGTTGTGGTAGTGATAGTAAATATTATGATTATTGATGCATGCTTGAGTGAAATTATTTTAGAAGCTTGTGTAATTATTTTTGTGTGTTCATTGCTTGCTGTATATTTTTTTTGAGTCAAGTTGTTGCTTAGTAAGGTTCTGATAGGATGGTTTGCTTTTCTTTTACGACGATAGAAAACGACGAAGAAATAGTCGGGACGGGAGGATATTATTACCATACTTGTTGTGAGCAAGACCAAGATCCTCAGTACCTCCAAGGCAAGCCATCCTTAAAGCTTGTTGTTATATTCCCACTACAATTATGCATTAACTACTTCTGAAGTTTTCAAAAACTTGTTTGCTAAAACTATTTTATTGAGTGAATACTATTACTAATATTATATATATATATTATATAACACTTGCCATTAGTCAACTTCGTGTTACCAAGCCCTTAGCCACCATAAGGTATATAAGTACCATCTTAAACAATAATCTTGAGTCCCTAAGTGGACAACTTTAAAATGTGCTTTTGCAAAACAAAGGTGTTCCTATGGGGAGTTTATGGTGGAAAGGGGACCTTGTTCACCGAAGGAAAAACGAGGAGGTGTTTTCAAATGTTTTCAAAAGGCACATAACCTAGTCTTTGCTGGATGACAAAGATGTACTGCCACTCTACCCCTATATGGGTATGGGGCCTATCTAGATGCTTGAACTTGTTAGTGTATGTTTTATTCCAAAGTGCTATAGAGAAGCTGATTCTCTGAACCGAAGTGTCGCCAGGAGGGAGAAACGGGACATACACAGTGTGGGATTAATTTTCCCTCCGGATGCGACAGCTGGGCCTCCCGACTAGGCAGGGCGGGACCTGATGCCGGGGAGAACAACCCATCTGAAGGAATAAGCATATACTAGCTTGTGTCAGAGTAGACAGTTAGGATCAATTCTCTGGTGCTTGCATATCGCTGTGTCGATCCATGGGTGGGGCATGGCAGAGTTTTGGATCTAGTGGAATGTGTACCAACTCTGCAGAGTAAAACTATTCAGAATAGTCGAGCCCTCGGATATGGGCAGTTGAAAGGCCATGTAGCTAGCATTGTGCTGAGTTTTCAAAAGAATGTTTTCAAACTTGAAGTGTTGTACCCGGAGGGTACAGGTGAAGTTTGGACATGTTGTCCCAAGAAGTTTTGCAAAGAGAAAATTCTTTTATGAAACCTCTTGTAAATGCGATATCTACAAGAGAAAGGAAACTATGTTATTTTCTTCTGAAGTATCTTCTTCAACGAAGATACAGATTAATGTGACTGCAACTGTGGTGTCATCTTATATGAACATCATTGGTAGTGAGCCCTATTTATGGCCTACCTATCCACCATATAAGCATGATGCATTTGTAAGTGTATAAAGGATGTCTTGCTGAGTACATTGAAACGTATTCATTATGGTTTCGCCCCTGGTATATACTTGCCAGACTCGGAGGAGATACCACCCGAGGAGGAATACGAGGAAGGGTACTATTCCGACGACTACGCGAACTAGGCCCGGCTCCCGGTCAGCAGCCTGTTGGTGAAAGCTTGACATGGGCTATCTACGTTTATCTTCCACTGTTTAGTTGTTGTAAGACTTTGTCTGCCCTGCGTGGCAGTGAATAAAGACTTGGTCATGTGACCATTGGTTTGTAAGACTGCTTTTATTCGTGTAATGGATATTGTATCTGTGTACCACTTTCGTATGTTGTTCACGACTGATCTTCCTGGGATCGTGAATGTATGCATATGAGGGGTTCTGAACCTTCCGGTTTGGGGCCTCTACAT
>JAPCYS010000845.1:0-50668 GCA_028641055.1 Alopecurus myosuroides | reverse complement strand
AAACTGTGCAACACTCCAATTCAGAAGATAACTGTAAATACAAGAATAAAATACAAGCACGGTGTATTTTTTTCGTGTTACTCCGCAAGCAGACCTGTGCTTAAAATCAAGCAGACATGTGCTTAAAATTTCTGTCAGTGCCGTGTTAGTTTCCATCCTTTTGACAATGTGATTCTGCATCTTTACATAATACCAGTTGAGTGCCCGTGCGTTGCCACGGTGCCGCAAGTGTATTTCTTAGACTCTCTTCGTAACGAGAGGTTACGAAACATAATAACCTGAAAACGTGTAGGAATAAGGTGGAGTGCAATGTGAAGGTGGAGTGTATTTCTTGGACTCTCTTCGTAACGAGGGGTTACGAAACATAATAACCTGAAAACGTGTAGGAATAAGGTGGAGTGCGATGTGCAAACCTACATGTTTTCCCGTGGATTTTCCTTTGGTTTGGCCAAGGTTTTGTTTCCTGTGAAAAATGTAGAAAAGTTTCCTTGTCCTAAGTAAACTGTATTCCTCTTTAATTTGTTTCAAATAATATAATGTATGTGAAAACCCACGTGTATAGAAAAGATGGCTACATAATATTCTCATTCTCCGAGATAATTTTGACTAAAGTTTAATAATTAACCATCTCGTTGAGAAAGTTCCTGATTCTCGGGCCTTTTGGATCATCACTTGAAGAGAAGATTCTTTCGACGCATTGAAGTTATCTAAGAGGCCACTCCATCTTTTATTGCTTCGCACATGTTCAAAAGGCTTCGTTCACAAAGTCATACATCTATGATGGATTGCCAAAGTGATATACGTAAAAGCGACAAGTTTCTTCACATCCAATTGTTTTGCATGTTCGCACCAACCATGGTGTTATCTGGCAAATGACCATTTTGGATTACCCCCTAAAGAAGGCTAGAAGATTTTAATGAAAATGTAGGTGACAAAATAATTTGTAGGCTGCTTAATTTAGATGTACACTTGAGCGCTTCTTAATTATCAAGATCTCCAAGGCAGAATACAGATGAGGCGAAAACTCGAGTCTACACTTATCTTGGACAGTATTATGCTTAGACGGTGTGATCTCTCTGATGAGTATGACACTTATCTTGGAATACAAACCCAGAGTTAATGAGAATCTACCGTAAAAATTAACCATGCATTAAAAAGGCTCCAGCAGATATCAAATATCTCAGAACTATAGCTGAACTTAATTGAGAATGTGTATAGATCGTCAATTTTTTCTCCTCGATAAAATTGTTCCACTTGTACCTTGGCCACATAGAAACCAGACATTTGAATTTTATGGTACACCACTGAACGTTTTAAGAAAAACACCAAAATTACACTCAAAAGTGCTTAAGAGAGGTACTGTCTAGTGGTTACTGCTGCCATCCACTCACGTTGGCATGCCAAGGATGTTCCTCTAGGAAAAGCTGAAGACAGAGCCTCCAGGAATGTGACAGGTCCGCATAGAAATCAAGTGTGGTTTCAAAAAATTGTTAGATCATATCATGTATAATGAAAATATCTTTTTTTTTTAACTTTATTCATAAACTTGACATTTGGTTTTGTGTGGGAACCAAAAGGAGAACTGTAAACCGACAACTTATTTATGATTATGTAGCATAGAAATAGTTATTCTCCATAATGATCCTCTTCTCCAGCTGCCTCTACGTGGCATCCACGCCTCAGCTCGACTCACCATCGCAGCCGGCAACAACTTCGCTCCCCTCAAATCCTTGTACCATACCTTCCTCTATGCCGTCGTGGCATTGAAATACATGATGCTTATCTTATGCAGAACTGAAAATAGCCAAATACATGATGATTTCACAAACAATAGCCTTAATTCCTTTCCATTTTTACTTAACATGCGGTTAATTTACATAATTGGGACTGTTGACAAGGCTATGCCAGTTAAGGCATTGGACCGTTGATCACACCTCACGCAAAACACAGACTCCTTCCTCCTAGAATTTCCGTGCCTCAGGCCAATCCCGCATAAATGCCACATAAACAACAATATGGTGTAAGAAAGCTGAGAAAGCAGACACGTCATAATAATCTAATTTAAGATGGAAAAGTCGTTCACATGTTCTGATGAATAGTCGGGCTGGCGTGATAGTAAACTTTATTTACATCACTTCTACACTGGTGAAAATAGTACTACAATGCATGATACACTAGTGGAGATGGGGTCATTTGTCCCGGTTTGTAAGGCCCATGCATCCCGGTTGTGCAATCGGGATGGGCCAGCCGGGACAAATGGCCCAAACCCATTCGCCCGGTTGTACCAGCACCCGGGATGCCTGGGGTGGCCCACGTCGCAGGGCGCGTGCGTTGATGGCCATGGACTATTCGTCCCGGTTCTTCCCACGAACCGGGATGAATGCCCCTTCTGCCGCGGCAGCACTTTGGCCTTTTTCTCTGCCGCGGCAGAGTTATTATTTTTTCTGTTTATTATTTTCCTTTTTTATGTTTTGCGATCCCCACGGACCTCCCGGTGGCCCCTCCCCGGACCTCCCGAATCCCATGAGAAGAGAGGAGACCCGGTGGCCCCTCCCCGGATCTCAGGAGAAGAGAGGAGCCCGGTGGCCCTTCCCCGGACATCCCGGAGCCCACGAGAAGAGAGGAGCCCGGGTGGCCGCTCCCCGGACCTTCCGTATCCCACGAGAAGAGAGGAGCCTCGGTGGCCCCTCCCCGGACCTCTCGGATCCCACGAGTGAATAAGTAATGCATATATATAGCAAAAGAAGGAACACTTATATTACAGAATCAAAGTATGTCGAGCATATTACATGACCGATGAATGAATTACAAAATCAAGTTCATTCCCAAGCGCGATAGTATTCTCCATTTATATTTAGGACCTCTGCATCTAAGAAGCCCGCAATTTCCTCCTGAATTGCTCGTATGCGGTCCCTTGGTAGAAGAACGTACCAGAGTCGTTCGATCTAATATAAAAAAGAGTGGTCAATATATATTAATGAAACTATGTAACTAAAATAGATGGTAATAAGAAAAATTGACGGTTGACGTACATGAAGTTTGTTGAAATCTCTGCCCTTGGCACAAGTCGTCTGTCGAATGAACTCGCAGACGTAGTATCCACACAAGTTATTCCCATCTCCCTGTTGCAAGCACTTTATGATAACATGGTTTCAATCAAAATAATAATCAACCAGCCATGATAATGGTATCGAAACTAGAATCAAGGAGATGCGCGGATCTAGATAGTAGTACTTACTTGCACAATTTCAAATGTAAGCTCTGATTTCCATTCACCCCTGGCCTTTCTTGTGAACCTCTTGCAAGCTCTGCCCGGGAAAGAAAAAGAATAAAAAGAGTTATTAATCCGAAAATGAAACAAAGTAGTCGATATAGTGCCATATATAAAGATTGAAATTACCGCTGTAACATTTCCTGAATGTCCGCCCAGAGCTCAAGGGGTTTACGTTTTGG
The DNA here is from genome assembly GCA_028641055.1 of Alopecurus myosuroides. Classification (NCBI taxonomy): domain Eukaryota; kingdom Viridiplantae; phylum Streptophyta; class Magnoliopsida; order Poales; family Poaceae; genus Alopecurus; species Alopecurus myosuroides. The sequence continues at coordinate 47,215 of JAPCYS010000845.1, read as the reverse complement.
GTCCATTACCAGTACTTTTTCCTTTGTCAACTTGGAAGATTAGCAGAATAAAGTGGAAGCTGCGCATGCATAACTCATCAATTGTACACTAAACATCGAGTAAGGAAAACAGAATGTGTACAACATAGTAACACTCACCCGAAGTTGTAAGAAAATAATATTTCCCGTCGGTGTTCTTGAAACCTTATTGCCCTCAGAAGCTTATCTTATGTATCCTTGGGAGATAGCTCAAGAGTCTTATGATTAACAAAATATGGGTCAATGAACTCAATATCATAGATTTGTCCTCTTTTGCATCCGAGAATCTTCATTCTGCAATTATAATATAATGAGTGTACTATATATATGAATGCAATGAACGAGGTGAGCTAGCTAGAGACTTAATTAGAGAAATAAGTACTTACAAAAAATAGGCACTAACGATAGATTTGTCGAGGGCCTTCTGCTTGAATAACTGAAACAATTCATCAAATTGAATCAGAAACAGTCCATCTCCATACCCGTAGTGCTCGTCTCTAACTCCGACCACTATCCAGTCCTGAGATTGCCGAGCGGCTTCCATATACCAATTATGCACTCTTCGCATTTTAGTCGGTAGATTCTTTACCTCCTCGGGTTTGACGAGAGAATTCCCGTGCCAGTATTTGTACTCACATTCAGAAGAGGGAAAGTACTGTAATGTTTGGATATACTCAGCAATGGACATACCTGCAGCTGTTGCCCTGGTCCGTACAGTTCTATAAACTCCGGATTAATTTTCTCGTCAGCATTTGTGCTCGGCCCCACATGGGTATTGGAAATCACTTTGAGCGGGGAGATGGATTGTTTTTTCTGCTGTCCGTGATGGGCAACTAATTTTCCGCTTTTCCCGCTAGCGCTACTACTCTTCGTCGACCGCACCATTTCATGGTGTGACTTCAGAATAGAGCGGTCATAGTCATATGATAGCATCGGCTCAGTTTGATGAAGAGTTTTCACCATTTTCCACGCTCGTTCTACATCTTCTTTGGTGTCGGGGAAATCTCCCTTTTTTTGCTCCTTCGGCTTCGATTTCCACGCCTCGTATTCATCCCTTGCGATTTCCTGGGTTTGCTCAGGAGTATAGTCGTAAGGTAAATTGGGTAACTCCTTTGGTACCTTCGGGAGGGGCGACCGTTGACGTTTGGGTGATCTTTTACGACTCCGCATAAACTTAGTGGGCGGAGAAGGCTGACGCGGCGGCGCAGACGACCGCGCTGGAGACGGCATACACGGCGTAGGCGACCGCGCTGGAGACGACATGCACGGCGGAGACGGCCACGCTGGAGACGACATGCACGGCGGAGACGACCGCGCTGGAGACGGCATGCACGGCGGACACTGTTGCGCTGGAGAATGGTGAGGAGTCCATGGCCTTGCCGTCTGATTTAGAAGCAAAATGTGTTCCTTTAGCCATAGAACGGTCAACTTCTTGGCTTCCCCGAGTTCAGTCACCTCTCCGTCTTCACCTTTAGAGAATTCAAGCTTCACCCGCTCGAATCCATTGACAACTTCATCGACCCCAACAACAGTGCAGACCCGTGGAACCGGAAGACTATGGTGAGTTGGTTTGTTGCCAATTGGTAAGGCATAGCCGACCGCCGCGTTGATGGTTATGTTGATGACCTTCACGTGGAGCTCACAAGTTGTCATCTCCATGATATCATCCACCGGGTGGATCATCGGCGGTGCATCATCACTCTGGAGCTACGTGCACGCAAAACTGCTTTTCCGATGAGAATATGCGGCGCCGGGAGCCTCGACTTCACCTTCTACCACGTGTCGTACACCGGTAGTACCTAGCTGCTGGCTAAGTGTGTCAATTTGCTGCTGCTGCTTCAGTGCTACATCATGCGTCCGCTTTATCTGTTCTTCAAGTTGACGCCTCCAGTTTGCCTGACTTGCTGCTTCAGCTGCCTCCGCGTCCTTTTTCCGCTGACGGCTTATATCAGGATATTTATTTTTTCTCTCGTCAAAACCAATACTCCACGGAACACCGCCTATTGTGGTTCGTGTACGCCCTACGTGTTCCGGATTCTTGAGGGCGCGTGTGAGCTCGTCGTTCTCTCTGTCTGGCAGGAACCTCCCCTCTTTAGCTTCCTTTATTGCGTTTCTAAGATCTTCTATAAGTAGAGGATTCTCTTTATGCCTTTGATTATAGATGCAGTTTCCTTCTTCGTCCAACTTGCCCCCATGCCCGTAGAACCAAGACCTTGCCCGCCCGACCCACATGAATGGCTCGGGAGTGATCCCCTTCTCAAGCAGGTCGTTCTCCCATTTCTCCCACTTGGGTAGGGAACCCTTGTAGCTAGCTTGCTCCATAATATGGTGATATACCTTTTTGGCGGCGTTTTTCTGATTTGTTTCTGACCTTATCTTCGCACCATCTGACAATTTGTACTTCACAAAATGTGCCCATAAGGGTTTTATTTTCTCAGACCCTCCAGTGAAATCCAGAGTCTTACCTTTCTTGATAAAGTCAAGGTGCAATCTTTTCTTAAAGTTGCTGAATTGCTGGGCCATCTTTTTGAGAGTCCACGCCTTGAACTTTTTCACTAACGCAAGTTTCTTTTTATTAGCATCGCCTTCACCATCTACCTCCTCATTCTCATCCACCTGCGGCGTCGGTAAGGTGAAATTACACATGATCTTTTTGAAAAGATTATCTTTGGCTATGTTACTGACACATGAAATTCCTTGTCTCTACGGATCTTTTGGCTCATTCCACTCGTGAACAGTGATCAGGATGTGATCCCTAACTAGCACTCTGCATTGCTTTACAAATTTTTGGGCAACATCAACGGGAAGCTCGGGTGCGCCGTCTGCTCTGATTGTTTCAATCCTATATCTTTCTGTCTCTTTCAACTTCTTTGTTGCGCCTCGTTTAGTCTTTTTTCCGGTTGATTTGCTTGAACCGGATGGCTAAAAAAAATAAGGAGTGTTAATACATGTATATAGACAACGGATGCTTCATTAATTAACTTATATATATGCACCTCGGAGCCGGTGTTTGTAATTTGTACGGCTCCACCGGAGCCGTCGGCTTCTCCCTCAGCAGATACGTCTCTTCGGGTGAGCTCCGGATCTCCCTCACCGGAGTTGTTCATCCACTGGCTCACATCGGACTCTCCCTCGGGCCCACGGATTAAACCTGCGAGCAAATTTCTTCATCTCTTGGTTCCATACTTTAATTTTCTGCAAATACACAAAATTTTCTAAGTTTTCCGCATCTTTGTCTCTTGGTTCCATACTAAAAATACAAAGTGGTACTAAAATTCCGTAAGTTAAATACACCAAGTCAAAAACATAAAAAATTATCAAAAGTTTTACACTACGTATAATTTGATTCTACACTAAGTCAAAATACTACAAAAAAAATAATTCTTAAGTCAAATTCCCTAAGTCAAATACACTAAGTCAAATTTCTAAAAATTTTATTTTTTTAGACTTAGACAAATTACTGAAATTGTAATTTTAACTAAGTCAAATTACACACTAAATTACTAAAAAATAAACTAGTGGTACTAAAATCCCCTAAGTCAAAAACATAAAAAATTACCAAAAGTTTTACACTAAGTCAAAATACTACCAAAAAATAATAATTATTAAGTCAAATTCCCTAAGTCAAATACACTAAGTCAAATTTCTAAAAATTATTATTATTTTACACTTAGACAAATTACTGAAAATTCAAATATTTTACACTAAGTCAAATTACACTAAGTTAAATTACTAAAAAATAAAGTAGTGGTACTAAAATTCCCTAAGTCAAAAACATAAAAAATTACCAAAAGTTGTACACTAAGTATAATTTGATTCTACACTAAGTCAAAATACTACCCAAAAAAAAAAATCTTAAGTCAAATTCCCTAAGTCAAATACACTAAGTCAAATTTCTAAAAATCCTTATTTTTGTACACTTAGAAAAATTACTGAAAATTCTAATATTTTACACTAAGTAAAATTACACTAAGTTAAATTACTAAAAAATAAAGTAGTGGTACTAAAATACCCTAAGTTAAATTTCCTAATATTTTACACTAAGTCAAATTACACTAAGATAAATTTCTAAAAATTCTCAAGTAAGATCTCTAAGTCAAATTTCTAAAAATTCTTAAGTAAAATCCCTAAGTAAAAAATTTCTAAAAATTCTTAAGTAAAATATCTAAGTAAAAAATTTCTAAAAAATCTTAAGTAAAATCCCGAAGTCAAAAATTTCTAACAATTCTTGAGTAAAATCCCGGAGTTAAAATTTTCTAAGTCAAATTTTCTACACTAGTGTTTCTAACACTAAGTCAAAATTTTCTAATGTTTCTAACACTAAAACTCTAACACTAAAATTTCTAATGTCTCTAACACTAACACTAAAATTATTAAGTCAAATTTTCTACATAAAAAATTTCTAATGTTTCTAAATTTTCTAACTCTAAGTAAAATACCTAATGAATTTTGTACACTAAGTAATGTTTCTAACACTAAAATTATATACAAATTGTAACATTGCATTTACCTAATGAAAACAGTAAAAAATAAGTAAAAACAATAGCAGTAAAAAAAAACCTAAAAGCTCTCTGTTTTCTTACAGAGAGAGGATTTATAGAGAGCTAGGGGGCGATCGACGCGGGCCATCGGCGGGAGCTCTCCTCCACGCGGGCTCGGGCGCAGCAGGGAGGGGCAGTGGCGCGCGGCGACGACGCAGCTCGGGTGCAGCAGGGCGACGACGCTCTCCTCTCCACGGGCACGGGCGACGGCGGTGCTCTCCGATCCACGGGCATGGGCCACGGGCCACGGTGCTCCTCCACGGGCACGGGTCACGGGAGAAGGCGCTCCTCCACGGGCCACAACGGCGACAGCGCGGTGGCGGGCGATGGCGCAGCAGCCTGGCGGCGTTCCTTTTTCTTCGCGCGGGACTGGAGATTGGGGAGGAAGGCCACGGTCATCCGTCCCGGTTATTTCTACCAACCGGGATGGATGCTCCTCCCTTTTTTTTCACAGCGGGCGGATGGGGGGCACGTGGAGCGCGCGTGGGGGTGCATCCGTCCCGGTTGTTAATAAAAACGGGGACTAATGCCCTATTTTTTATTATTTTTAAGTTGAATATTTGTTCCTACATTTTTTTTCCAAAACTCCTATAAAACATTAAATAAAAATCAGAAAAATATAAACAAGATACCAAAACATTTAGAAAATTATAAACTAACTGAATATATTACTTTCAAACATATTTGGTGAAGTTCAAAATTTTGAATTATTTGCAATTGAAATAATTAATTTAAGAAATGGAGAAAATATCAAATAATTCAATAAATTCTGAAAATTACAAGTTATATATCAAAATGATCAGAAAGATAAATTCAACTTACTTATGATGTTTTAAAAATCATCTGGGCGCCTGATAAGGTGGACTTTTTTTCAGCGGGCCTAGGGTTTCGCCGCGGAGGGGCTCCAGAGCGTCGCGATGTCACCAAAAACTAGATGTTAGCATACCAAGTGTTTACATGTGTTATTAGGGTTTTACATGCCAAATATTCACTCACCCTTTGTGTTGGTTCTTCACCGGCATCGATTCCTCTCTCCGAGTCATACAATCGGACGTAGAATACAAAACAATCTGTATCGCCATCATACAACCCGACCGTGGCTCTTGAGTGCATATATGCATATCAATAGAACGGTCGGCCGTATGATGGCGAATCCGGATGATTTGTATTCGGTCGATGAACTAAAGGATGTATCAAACCTTTTGTCAAACCTTTAAGGGGGTATGTAGAACAAAACAATCGGTATCGCAATCATACATCCCGACCGTGGCTCTTGAGTGCATATATGCATATCAAAAGAACGGTCAGACGTATGATGGCGAATCTGGATGATTTGTATTCGGTCGATGAACTAAAGGATGTATCAAACCTTTTGTCAAACCTTCAAGGGGGGATGTAGAACAAAACAATCGGTATCGCCATCATACAGCACGACCGTGGCTCCTGAGTGCATATATGCATATCAAAAGAACGGTCGGACGTATGATGGCGAATCCGGATAATTTGTATTCGATCGATGAACTGAATGATGTAAGAAGGGAATCCGACGGTGGGCTATATATAGGGTCCTGTGGCGCACAAAGTGTTTTTGCTAGGGTTTCGATCCAACAGTTAAGAAACAACTCTGATCTAACGGCTCACAACCGCTCAAAAGAAACACACCGTACCCCTGATCGAACGGCTCACAATAGCTCGAAAGAAACACACCTCTGATCCAACGAATCACAAGCGCTTGAAAGAAACACACGATCCGTGTGGTTCTTTCTGATTTGTCCCAACGAAACCCTAACCATTTAGTCCCGGTTGGTAAAACAGGCCGGGACTAAAGGGACGATCCATTTCCCAACGAAACCCGAACCATTTCGTCCCGGTTGGTAAAACAGGCCGGGACTAAAGGGTCTGTTTCTTCTCACTATATATATGTATGCATTGCCACCATTGGCATAAACACATATAAACTCAGCACTCTCCCATGGCTTCTACCGTACCCACTCTAAACTTCCTCCAGGCGGAGGCACTTTCCGCCTGAAACGACCCCTGCCCGCCCGGAAACAGCGTCCCTGTCGGTTGGATGCTGAGCGTCGGAGGAGTGCCGGTCCCTCCTCTTCCTCAAGGTGTGGCGCGTCGGACGGCCATCACGAACCACTACTACCTCGAGCTCACGCCGGAGCAATGGAGGAGTCCCAGTTGGAATCCCGACTACCGCCCTACTTGGGACACCTTCTTCATTAATCGGTGTGAGAGTGCGCTTGCCAGGTACGAGGAGAACGGCCCGCCTCCTTCGAACTTCAACGAGGCCGGTCGTCAGCTGTGGTGGGGCCACGGACGGACTCTTCAGAGCGTCATGAACTACATCAGGGCCGGCGATAACCCCCGCCTGCGCTACCCTCACGCCTAGTCCTAGCGTTGTGATCCTCCGAAGGAGTCTAGAGCACCGTCCGACGATAGTGACGACGACGGCGGCGACTACGACGAATACGAGTCGGAGTACTATAGGCCTAGGCAGGAGTATGACTAGCATATCAGATCCAGTCTTGCCATTATGTACAGCCTTGCTTACCTAGATCTACGCTCTCCGTTTAGGTTTAGATCTACTCTTGCCATTATGTACTGCCTTGTTTATCTATCCAAGATGCATGTTTGTGTGCAATATGGGCGCGAGCGCGGTGCGACAGCAAATACAGAAGCTCTATAAAAAAGAAATATGGTGCTACAAATTCTTTTATTAAAAACAGAAAACAGACGTACTAGCGCGCCGCAGTTCGCCAGAATACAATTTTTTTTATTAAAAACAGAAAATAGACGAACACTACTACTCGTCGTCGTCGCCGGGGAACTCGTTGGTGACCTCCTCCGGGTCATCGTCGTCGCCGAACTCGTCGGTGACCTCCTCGTCGTCATCGGAGGTGCATGATGGTATGTCCGAGATAGGCCCCCACCTCGGATCGTCGAAGGCCCATACTTCGCCGGCGTGGTCGGCCCGGCGGAGCTCTTGCGGCATCTAACACGAGGTGGCGTTCAAGGCGGCGGTCCGCTCGCTCATCCGCGCGGGTCTGCCAGAGCTCCTCGTCGGCGCTCTCCTCCCCCGGATTGTTTCGGTAATACTCGCGGACGACGCGGTCGTCCTTGGCGTTGACTAGGCCCTAAAACGCATGGTGGCGGAGGTGGCAGTTGTCAGCGGTAGTGATGATCTGCGGCTTTGGCTCCATTGCCTCCGCTTCCCAGAGGGTGTGGCAGTCGTTGAAGCTCATCAGCGACCGCGGGCCGTTGAGGCACCAGGCCATCGCGTCCTAGGCGCGGGCGGCCTCCGCCGCCGTTGCAAAGGAGCCGAGGGGGACGTAGTCGTCCCCGTAGCGGATATCCGCGCTGAACATTCCGTTCTGCCGTGCTCGGACGCCGCAGAAGCCGGCCGTGTTGTTCCTCCTCGGAGGCATGGTGGCGGTGCGACGGTGCGTGGAGAGGAGTGGGCGCGTGGAGAGGAGAAGACGCTCGAGGCGCGGCAGTTTATACCGCACGCTCCTGGTCACGCGGCACAACTCTTGCAGCACGCATCACAACTCCAGCGCCACGCAGCACAACTCCCGCGCCACGCGTCCACTCAACACAACTACCGCGCCACGCGGCACAACTCCTTCGTCAACATTGTTAGTGCTTCCAAGATGCATGTTTGTGTGCAATATGAGCTCATTATGACAAAATATGCCATGTGTTTGGCCATAACACCCGTCATTTCAACCGAAACCCTAGAATGTTAGGAGGAGATAGCAAGTTTTTGTGAACACTTTTTCAACAGAACCGTCATATTCCAAGTTTATTATTTTCGGTGGATACTAGGGCATATGTAATGACATCATGCGAAGGTCTCGCGTTATTTAGGGTTTTTTTTTGAATTTTCTGGAATTTTCTCAGCCCGTTTTACGAGAAAGTCAAGACGGAGGGCATGACCGTTTGTAGCTAGGGGTTGTATATTCAGCTACTCATTGTGGATCTCTATTGAAATAGGTAGTTGAGTACCTGAAAATGATTTTTGCCAAAATTCATGAGCAAATTACGAGGCACCTTTAGTTCAAATTTGTCCCGTTTCCAACTGAATTGGCAGAAACTTGTGATTTTCAAAAGAGGTGCATGGAAATCTTTTTTAGACAACAAATTGTTTATTTGTGCATATCTCATGTCCTAGCATGTTTAAAAAATTAAGCCCCCAAGTTTTGCAACATGTCTTTGGTAGGTCCTTCACAAAAAAACTCATTTCTGACACTCCGCAATGCTACTTTTTTGCAGGCTAAAACAGCGGAGAGGAAGCGACCGGTGACCTACAATCAGATCAACGGGAGCCCACGGCAGCGGGATAAGTCGAGCACTTGAAGAAGATGGGGGCTGAGGCGACGTAGCGGCGATCCAGTGCGAACCGCCGAACAGAAAGAGAGGCAGACTCCAGGCGCAACGGAACGTGGGATGATGGCGCTCGGTCGTTCTGCCTCCTGCAATTCTGCCTCTTGGTCACTAGTGACTCTTGGTGGGCTGTTAGCCCTGGACGTTCTGGCTGAAGACACGGGATGGCTGCCTATTTTCTATAAATTTCAGTGGAAATTAGGAGAAGTATTCCTATACTAGATGTGCCATGACCGGGGCTGTAGCCCGGGCTGCCCTGGGTGCAGATCCGGCCCTGGTGCGCGCTTATCAGGGCCGTTCAGAACAGGTTGGCTGCCATCACCCTTCCCAAAGATTACTTTTAGGTCCTTGACCTTATCGAATACATCATTACCACTACGGAGGTCAGACTTCTTCCGGGTATCTTCCTCACCTCTGAAATGCTTCCCTCCTTTCTTTCTTACGGGATGTTTGATCGGAAGAAATCTACGATGCCCCAGGTATACAACCTTCTTACATTTATCTAAATAAACACTGTCAGTCTTATTTAAACAGTGTGTGCATGCATTGTATCCCTTGTTTGTATGTCCATAAATGTTACTACGAGCAGGACAATCATTGATGGTTACTAAAAGCAATGCCCGTAGGTCAAATGGCTTTTGTTCGTTCTCATCCCACACACGTAAACGTGGTTTGCCCCACTATTGTAAGAGTTCTTCCACTAATGGCCTTAGATACACATCAATGTTTTTTCCCGGTTGCCTCGGGCCTTGGATGAGCACTGGCATCATAATGAACTTGCGCTTCATGCACAACCAAGGAGGAAGGTTGTAGATACATAGAGTCACGGGCCAGGTGCTATGACTGGAGCTCTGCTCCCCAAAAGGATTAAAGCCATCTATACTTATACCAAACCATAAGTTTCTTGCCTCTTCTGTAAAGTCCGGGAAGTCTCTCTCGATCTTTCTCCACTGTGATCCATCAGCGGGGTGTCTCAACTTTCCGTCTTTCTTACGGTCTTCTTTGTGCCATCGCAACAACCTAGCATGCTCTTTGTTTCTAAACACACGTTTCAACCGTGGTATTATAGGAGCATACCACATCACCTTTGCATGAACCCTCTTACGGGGGGAGGGGGGATCGCCGTCAACATCACCAGAGTCTTCTTGTCTGATCTTATACCGCAGTGGAGTGCATACCGGACATTCATCCAAATTCTTGTACTTCTCACCGCGGTAGAGGATGCAGTCATTAATGCATGCATGTATCTTCTGCAAATCTAATCCTAGAGGGCAGAGACCTTTCTTTGCTTCGTATGTACTGCCAGGAAATTCGTTATCCTTTGGAAGCCTCAGCTTGATTAGTTGAACTAAAGTCTCAAATGCCTTGTCAGTCACACCGTTCTGTGCCTTCCATTTCAACAACTCCAGTGTGGTACTGAGCTTTGTGCTGCCATCTTCGTAATTTGGGTACAACAACTTTTTGTGATCCTGTAACATGTTGTCCAGCTTCAACCTCTCCAATTCACTTTCACAGTCTTCCCTTACATCAGCAATAACTCGTCCAAGATCATCATCGGGCTCTTCTGATGCCCGTTCTTCATCACCTCCTTCTTCTGCATTGTCTTCCATTGCAGTATCACCGTATTCAGGGAACAAAGGATCATCTTCTTGTTCATTATCTTCCATCACAACCCCTCTTTCTCCATGCTTGGTCCAGCAATTATAGATGGGCATGAAACCTCTCCGAAGTAGGTGGCCGTGAAGGAATCTCGAGGTAGAGTGCTCCCTGACGTTCCGACAATCAACACATGGGTAACACATAAAGCCATTATCTTTGTTCGCCTGAGCTACAACGAGAAATTCATTCAGGCATGCCATATACTCGGAAGTACGTCGATCACCGTACATCCATCGCTATCGTGCATCCATTTGCATAATATAATTAAGTTTATAAAAAACATTACAATAACATCTTGAATAGAGAAATGACCATAGTACATCGACAAATATAACTTTCTTTTGTAGCAATTATAGATCAAAAAGATAAGTTTGCTAACCTCGGTCGAAGATACCATTTTCTGTGTGCTTATGTGTGGCTCGGGTATTTCGTCGAACATCTCATGTGCATAGTAAAAGAACACACAGTAGCACCCACCTCTCTCACTCCTCCAAGCAAAAAAAAAAACAGAGGGAAGGGTGGCTGGGTGGCAGTATATGTAGGGCAAGGGGGCCATTCGTCCCGGTTTGTGGCATGAACCGGGGCCAGTTCCCTTGCGCGTGCCACGTGGCGTGTGGCGAGGCATTGGTCCCGGTTCCTGCCACAAACCGGGACAAATGCTAGCTAAAAAACCAGGACCAATGCCCCTCAGGCGATTTCTGCTGCCCCGGCCACAAATACCGGGACCAATGCATAGCATTGGTCCCGGATTTTGGTGCAACCGTGACTAATGCCGTTTCTAGCTCAGAATGACAGGTGTGGTTTCTACTAGTGATACAAAGATTCTTACCTTGAAGTAGTAGAGGACTCCTAGCTTGACTGAAGAGAAGTTCCTCTCCTCCATGTAGTATGCAGAACATAACTCCAAAAAATAGTCCTCGGTCTGTCAATATGGTAAGAACAACATATTAACTGGTAGGAGATTTTGTTTTCACAAAAAAAGGAAATGCAAAATAACAGAAAACAAAATGTTTAGGAAATTAACTTGAGCATATATTTGTTCTGTTCTGTTTCATCACTCTCAACTAGCACAAAATCAAGTGTTTAGAATCAATTTGAACGCATATTCTCAGGGCAACTCTAACTTCTCTGCCCTGCATAATCTGAAGAACATAATAGGGTGTTTTCTTAACACCTTATCCTAATTGGCATGGCACTGCTGCGTGGACAAGGTTGGTAGGAGGTTTGAAGCATCACAAGTGGCACATGCCCGGCATGCAGTCTTCCGACTTATGGTCGATCGAGAGATAAAAAAAGGTCACTACAGGTGGTCAAGACAACACCTGCAACAGTTACAGCATGTACAATGATCACCACCAATTTACTATGTCTTCCATAAATTATGGACCTGCGCAAAAAAAGGAACCTCGTCACTTTCCATTTTGTAAATTCAAGATAGACTACACATGTAAGTTTGTGAATTAGAGGGTGCCATGCTTCTAAAAATTATAACACTTACAAATATAGCTCTTACACTATGCATCTGTGAAGGCATGGAACAACTGTGGGCGGTAACTAGAGACCTGATCGGCGTGGAAACGATGGCAGACACCCATGTTCCTGCTTGAGTAATCAGACCACAAGAATCCCTGATACGTCCATTTTTCATCACTATTTTATATTATTATTTTTTGTTATTCATCTATATATTTCATGTTATGATGTATTACTCATGTTATTTCATCTTATTTTGCTTGTTTCATAATTTTTGGAGAATAAACACCTGGACCAGAAATCTGATGGAAAAAGCAACGTCGAGATACCCTGTTTCAGAAGATCAGAAAAAGAAGGGGGGGATACGAGAAGTCTTAGAAGTCCCGAGGAGGAAGCAAGCCAGAAGGGCACCCGGAGGGGGGCCACCTGGGGCCCACACCACCAGACGGTGCGCCCCCTTCTGGCCGCACCTGGGTGTGGTCTGGCCCCCTGGCCCACTTATGGGCGCCCCCTTTCGCGTACTTGACCCCGAGGGAACACTAAGCCCCAAAGAATCATCGAAGAATTATTCCGCCGACGCCTTGGACGGAAAACAACATAGAGAGAAAAGCTCTCCGGCAGGGAGAAATCTGTCGGGGAAATTCGTCCCCGGAGCGGGGGAATCATCGCCATCGTCACCGTCGACGCTCCGGGCATCATCAACATTGTCATCGTCATCATCATCATCACCAGCACCATCACCCTCATCATCCACCTTCATCCCGCTGTAAGCATTATGGGTCTTTATCGTTGCTCTTCACTTGATCTCTCTCCCGGTGTGGATTACTTGTTAGTAGTTGATTCTTGTAAGATTTATCGGTGTTTACACTTTATAACAAGATTGTTATTATCCATTATATCAGCTCCGATTATGATCCATATGATGTCTTGTGAGTAGTTCGTTTAGTTCTTGAGAACATGGGATAAGTCATGATGTTAGTATTTGAATTATGTCGAAGTAATATCTAGTGGTTCGGTATTTAGGTTGTGGTGCTATTCTTCTAGTGGTGTCATGTGAGCGTCGACTACATGATACTTCACCTTTATGGGCCTAGGAGGATGCATTGTTTATTTGGCTACTAATTGTGGGGTTGACGGAGTGATAGAAACCTAAACCCCCGTTAGGAAACCGATGCGCGAGGGAGGGTAGGATCCCGGAGTTTTAAGGCTGTGGTTAGATTTATCTTAATTACTTTCTTCTATTTGCGGATGGTTACGAGGGGTATAATCACAAGTATGTATTAGTCCTAGTTGGGCGGTGCATTAGCATAGGTTCACCCACACAACACTTCACAAACCAATAAATATTAATCAACCGTATGAAGCGAAGGCACTTGACGAGATTCCCATGTGTCCTCGAGAACGTTTTGTAATCATAAGTAGAACAACCGGCTTGTCCTTTGCGCTCAAAAGGATTGAGCCACTCGTTGCAATTATATTTACTGTCTTTTATTTACTCGCACTTTATTTATTTGCTATATCAAAAACCACCAAAAACCCGTTTGATGCTGTTTACAGTGAATTCTTTATCCAACTTGTTTGTCAACACCTTCTGCTCCTCATTGGTTTCGACACTCTTATTTATCGAAAGTACTATGATACACACCCTATACTCGTGGTTCGTCAAGACTATTTTCTGGCGCCTTTGCCGGGGATAGAAGCGCTATTGGTAAGAGAAACTTTTACTTTGAGTGTTGTTTTTATTTCTGTCTGCTGTTTTATTTCATTATGGAGAATTCTTTTGGTTCTCTGTTTAGGGATACTACTAATATCACTGTTAGGGTAGTAGGTGACCCGTTATCGTCTGATTTAGATCCTTATAAAATACCTATGAAAATTGTTGGACATGTTATGAATAACTGCTATTACGGAGATGGAACTGTCCATCCCGATGATCATTTGCTCTTTATACATGAATTATGCGAGTTATTTAGGTGTGCAGGTATTACAATAGATCAAGTTAAAAGGAAATTATTTTCTTTATCGCTGAAAGAAAGAGCTGCTGAAAGGTTCAAATTACTAAAGAATAGTGAATCTATTGGATGGGAGGAAATTGTTCCTCTCTTTTATTATAAATTCTATCCTCCTAGTGAGATTTATAAAGACCAAAATAAAATATATTATTTCTGGACTCAAGCTTGGGGGAGAATGAAGTTATTAATGCTCAAATGTCTCGTTAATGAGCTCCCGAGTAATATTGTTATCAATAATTTTTATACAAGGCTTTCTCTTCATGATAAGGATTTATTGGATGCTTCTTGTTCTGGATCATTCACACGTATGAAGGAAGAAGCTAAATGGGATCTTCTTGACCGTATTCAAGAAAACATTGAAGGATGGGAGAATGAAAAAGGTAGAAGTCAGGTATAAATTATGATTATAAATGCATTAAATATTTTATGGGAACCGATGATTTCTATAATGTTAGTGCTCTTTGTGGTCTTGATTCTCAAAGCTTTGCAAACTGTCTTAAAGCTTTTGCCTCCTATATAAATATTCCTAAAAAGGAGTATCACAAGTACCATGCACCTTATAAAGATATTGTTCCTGCTAGAAATATAGAAGTGCATGTTGTTAATCCTGCTATTCCTGAGCCTTATATTGAGAAAATGCCTTTCCCTGCTAAGGTGAAAGAACACTCTATTGTAGCTAGTGTGGTTAATAAGAGCATTAAGAAATCTATTGAACCTAATGAACAAATAACAGTTAAACCTGCTGTAGCAATAGTGGAAGACCTTGTCTATGGAAACGTAGAGGATGAACATATCGTCTTTTGTGAGGATGCTTCTATTATTGTCTCACATCCCAATAGACCTAAGAAAACTAGTGTTCATGTGCTTTCTGTTAATATTGGTGATCATTGCTATTATGGTTTGTGCAACATTGGTGCTAGTTCTAGTGCTATTCCTTATGAGCTTTATAAAGAAATTATGCATGAAATTGGTTCTTGTGAGCTTGAGGATATTGATGTGGATATTCAACTTGCTAATAGAGAAACTGTCTTTCGGATTGGTATTGTTAAAAATGTGGAAGTTTTATGTGGTAAAACTAAATATCCCACTGATTTTCTAGTATTTGGTAAGGCTGCTAGTAAAACTTGTCCTGTTATTTTTGGTATACCTTTCTTAAACACTTGTGGTGCTATTATAGATTGTAAGAGGGAGAATATTTTGACTAAATATGATGGAAAATCTTATGAGTTCAATTTCTCCAAATTTGCTAGAGCACCTTATGAATCTGAATTGACTAATGAGAATTTTAGAGTTGAACAGCTTGCCTCTATTGCTCTTGCTCCTAACAATGCTTTGCAGCAATATATGGAGGACCATGAAAGTGAGGTCTTTATGAAAGAGAGAAATGTGATTAACGATATTCTTCTTCGTCAAACGGTGATACTGAAACATAATTTACTTGTGGAAGACTTGGGTGCTACCTTACCACCCAAGGAGGATCCTGTTTTTGATTAAAAACCTTTGCCTGATGATCTTAAATATGCTTATATTGATGATAAAAAAATATATCCTGTTATTATTAGTGCTAAACTTTCAGGTGAAGAAGAGAAAAGATTATTAGGAATATTGAAGAAACACCGTGGAGCTATTGGATATAATCTTGATGATTTGAAAGGGATTTCTCCCTCTATTTTTCAGCATGTTATTAATATTGAACCTGATGCAAAGCCAGTACTTGAGCATCAATGCCGTTTAATTCCTAAGATGAAGGAAGTGGTAAGAAATGAGGTATTAAAACTCCTTGGTGCTGGTATTATTTTTCCTATTGCTGATAGTAGATGGGTGAGCCATGTGCATTGTGTCCCTAAGAAGGGAGGAATGACTGTTGTGCCTAATGAAAATAATGAGCTTATTCCTCAAAGAGTAGTAGTTTGTTATAGAATTTGCATTGATTTTAAGAAAGTTAACAAAGTTACTAAGAAAGATCATTATCCTTTGCCTTTTATTGATCAAATGCTAGAGAGGTTGTCTAAGAAAACTCATTTTTGCTTTCTTCATGGTTATTCTGAGTTTTCTCAAATTGTTGTTAGGAAGCACGATCAAGAGAAAACAACATTTACTTGTCCTTATGGTACTAATGCTTATAGACGTATGCCTTTTGGTTTGTGTAATGCTCCTGCTACATTTCAAAGATGCATGTCTACTATTTTTCATGATTTTTGTGAAGAAATTGTGGAAGTATTCATGGACGATTTCTCCGTCTATGGAACTTCTTTTGATAATTGCTTGCACAAACTTGATAAAGTTTTGCACAGATGTGAGGAAACTAATCTTGTTCTTAATTGGAAGAAATGCCACATTATGGTAAATGAAGGAAGTGTTCTTGGATATAAAATTTCTGAAAGAGGTATTGAAGTTGACAGAGCTAAAGTGGAAGCCACAGAGAAAATGGCCTGTTCCAGGGATGTTAAAGGTATTCGTAGTGTTCTTGGACATGCTGGTTATATAGGAGGTTTATTAAAGATTTCTCTAAAATATCAAAGACTCTTACTAATATTCTTCAAAAAGATGTACCTTTTGTTTTTGATGATTATTGTAAGGAAACTTTTGAAACTTTAAAGAAGGATTTAACTACTGCTCCTATTGTTCAACCACCTGATTGGAATTTACCCTTTGAAATTATGTGTGATGCTAGTGATTTTGAGGTAGGTGCTTTTCTTGGACAGCGAGTAGATAAGAAATTGAATGTTATTCATTATGCTAGTAAGACTCTTGATGCTGCTCAAAATAATTATGCTACTACCAAAAAAGAGTTCTTAGCTGTAGTATTTGCTTGTGATAAGTTTAGATCTTATATTGTTGACTCAAAGGTTACTATTCCCACTGATCATGCTGCTATTAGATACCTTATGGAAAAGAAAGATGCTAAGCCTAGGCTTATTTATGGGTGTTGATTTTACAAGAGTTTGATTTGCATATTGTGGATAGGAAGGGTGTTGAAAATCATGTTGCTGATAACTTGTCTAGATTGGAAAACATTGTTTTTGACCCCATTCCTGTTAATGATAGTTTTCCAAATGAACAGTTGGCTGCAATAAAGGTAAACTCCCAAGATAGTCCATGGTATTTTGATTATGCTAACTTTATTGTTTCAAAGTATTTGCCTCCAACATTTACAGCTCAACAAAGAAGATTTTCTTTTTATGATTTGAGTCATTATTATTTGGATGACCCACACTTATATAAAGGAGTAGATGGTATTACGAGAAGTTGTGTTCCAGATCATGAACAACGTGAAATACTGAAAACGTTCCATGGTAGTGCTTATGGAGGACATCACGCTGGAGATAGAACCACACAGAAGGTTCTACAATCAAGTTTCTATTGGCCTACTATCTTTAAAGATGCACGTAAATTTATTTTATCTTGGGATGAATGTTAAAGAGCTGGTAATATTTCTAGACGTCATGAAATGCATATGAGTTATTCTCTTGTTATTGAACCTTTTGATTGTTGGGAATTTGAATTCATGGGTCCTTTTCCTCCTTCGAATGGTTACACTCATATTCTTGTTGATGTTGATTATGTTACTAAGTGGGTAGAAGCTATACCTACAAAACGTGCTGATGGTGAGACCTCTTTAAAAATTCATAAAGATATTATTTTACCTAGGTTTGGTGTGCCTAGATATCTTATGACTGATGGAGGTTCTCACTTTATTCATGGTGGTTTTAGAAAAACCCTTGCTAAATATGATGTTAATCATAGAATTGCCCCAGCTTATCATCCTCAAAGTAGTGGGCAAGTAGAATTATCAAATAGAGAAATTAAATCTATCTTGTAAAAGAGTGTTAATAAATCTAGGAAGAATTGGTCTGATAAGTTGAATGATCCTATGGGTATGTATCCTTATAAAATGGTTTATGGAAAACCTTGTCACTTGCCTTTAGAATTATAACACAAAGCTTATTGGGCAGTGAAAGAACTAAATAAAGATTTTAAACTTGCTGGTAGGAAAAGAATGCTTGATTTGAATCATCTAGATGAATGAAGATGTGAAGCTTATGAAACTTCTAGACTCTTTAATGAGAAAGTTAAACGATGCCATGATAGGAGAATTCTTAAAAGAGAGTTTCATGTTGGTGAGAAATTTCTATTGTATCGGTCTCGTCTTAGATTTTTTGCAGGAAAATTGCTCTCAAGATGGGAAGGCCCTTATGTTATTGAAGAAGTGTATCGTTCGGGTGCAATCAAAATTGCTTCCCTCAAGGATAACACTACACAAGTGGTAAATGGGCAAATACTCAAACAACATATTTTCGGGAATTCTTATGATGAAGATGTTGATGTTATTGAAGTAATGACCCCGGAGAAGTTCATCAGAGGGCAGATTCCAGAATCTGTAGAGTCTATTTTCGAATATGTAACAGTTTTGTTAAGAAAAAGTTTGTGGATTACTTTCCAAGTTATAAATTATTGGGTTTTGGAAAATTTGAAAAATACTGAGCCGAAGAAGGGTAGGAGATGGTGCCCGAGGGCACCATGCCACCTGGGGGCGTGGGCCCACCCCTGGCCGCGCCACCCTATGGTGTGGGCGCCCCGGAGCCCCTCTCCGACTCGTTTTCGCCCTGGACTTTCCTTTCGTTATGTATGTTTCTAATATTTAACCCCCCGGACCCCCGAGGTCCGTATATCGTTTTCTCGTTGTGTTTCTGTTTCGACCTGTTTCTGCCAGGATCTGTTTTCAGTTTTAGAAGCACCATGGTCTCCGCCAACAACAACAAGGGGAAGGGACCGAAGGAAGATGATCTCCAAGACCGGAAGCCGGAGGAGGAGATCGAGAGTGGGGTGCTGAATGAGATATAGAAGAAAAACCACGAGTGCATCCATGCGCCACCATCGCAAGCATTGGAGTGGTTGCAAAACCTTCCAAGCAAACGGAGAGGATGATCACTAGAGGGAAGTCCCCATGTCACTACTTAGCTTCAAGGACACCACCTTCATGCATAAAGAAACCTTTCCGTACTTTAATTCATGAGTATCAATCTAGGAGGGTACCCGAGGCAAGGTTGCCTTCCTGCTGGGATATGGATCATTCTAAACGTGCAGATGAAGAAAGCTCTCAACCTAAGGAGGTGTGGGGGAAGAATCTTGATGGCTAGAATTCACCGTCTGACAAGCACTCAAACCGTATTGAGGACAATACAGATATGATGTGTATGCTTATGTTTGCAATTGAAGATTCTAAGAAATCAATTGATAAGCTTATTGAGAAGGATCCACCACCACCACCGAACAATTAATTCGTCATTGGTATTGGCATCCCCTTGGCTTGTTCCAAGCTTGGGGGAGTGCCGCGGTATCACACCTTTATCTTTCACCCTTTTTACCTTTTAGTAGAGTCATATCATGAGTAGAGAAAATATCTTATAGGATGGTTTGCAGTATGGAAGTATTACTCTTTAGTTGGAAATCGTTGTATCCCTTAGTTTGAGTTGCCGTAATGAAATATTAATGAGAAGTTTCATCATCCGATTTCTACACTTTATTTTATTTTGTAATTTTTGTTATATGATTTATCTTGTTATTAGTATTGGTATCAATATTGGAGCATCAAGTTAATCTAGTTGGTTCTGGTAAACTTAGCATTGGTCAGTAGCAACAATACATTGAGACTTAAGTAGAAAAGAGGGAGTTGCATGTAGATATATTATTCCATGATCTTTCTTTCTTCTTAGCTCATAAGCTTAGTATTCTCAAGTAAGATTGTTTGTACCTTCAAGGAAGATTGCATGATTGGTTTAATCATATGTATATTTGTTTTCCCTCAACTCTTATGCTTGCTACCCAACCTTGCTAGTTAAAAACCTGTACCGACAGGGAATGCTTCTCGTGCATCCAAACCTTGAGCCCCAAAACTTTTCCATTTGTGTCCACCATACCTGCCTATATGTGGTATTTAACCGCCATTCCAAGTAAATTGCTTGTGTGCTACCTTTAAAACCTTCAAAATTACTCATGTTTTGTGCCCCTGTTTTAGCTCATGAGGATGCAAATAGAGAATCTTTATCTCCCTTCTTGATTTGACTTTACACACCTGGACTAGTGGCTTCATCCTCTTATCCAAATGCTAGAAGAGCTGGCAGCGGGGTGCCCATCCCCAAAAATAATAATATAAATTCTCTTCACTATTTTTGCCCCTGATTTATCAGTGAAAGCATAATTGTGTAAACAAAAGATAAAGATGGATGACCGTCTATACCAGTTGCGTCCTTCAATGGGAGCCGCTCTTGTGAAGTATAGTTGGATCGTGATGTACTATATTTTTTGTTTGCCATTCGTTGACATAAACATACACCGCTCTCAAAATTGTTTTGAATACTCTGTTTATCAAATGAAAAGCTCTAGCACATGAGTTGATCCCTGATTCCCTCTACGAAGGGCCTATCTTTTACATTTATGTTGAGTCAGTAAACCTACTCCTTTCTGTCTTAAGAAAGAATTTGAGTTGTTGTGATCCTTTCATCTATATGTTGATTTACTCAATCATGTTCTCTATTCTTCCTTGTTTAGTACAAATGCTTTTATATGTTTGAATACCACTTTGAAAGTTACCAATGTCTGCAAATAGACTGTTATAATTGAGCATGATAAACTCGGCAATATAAGCTCTAGTATAAAGACTCTAATCGAAAGATAAGTACACTGTTAATTGTTCTCTGACTAGGAACGAAATTTGCCTTCACCAATTATGATTTCCTTCTGCACCTTTATTGTGATTTCCTCTACTTGTTTCAAGTTTGATTATATGAGAGAAAGTTGCTGTATAAAATGATTTGTTCTTTGTTATATGTGATTCTTCTTGTCCGTATTTTATTTATCGACACCTCACTCCATAAACATGTGGTCATGTTTACTGAGTTCAGTTTCGCTTGGGGATAAGCGAGATCTAAGCTTGAGGGGAGTTTATATGTCTATTTTGCATCACTATTTTATATTGTTATTTTGTGTTATTCATTGATATATTTCATGTTATGATGCATTAGTTATGTTATTTCATCTTATTTTGCATGTTTCATATTTTTTGGAGAATAAACACCGAGACCAGAAATTTGATGGAAAAAAGCACCGTCGAGATACCATATTTGAGAAGATCAGAAGAAGAAGGGGGGCATACAAGAAGTCTTAGAAGTCACGAGGAGGAAGCCAGCAGAAGGGCACCCGGAGGGGGGCACCTGGGGCCCACACCACCAGGCGGCGCGCCCTCCCTTATGGCCGCGCCTGGGGGTGGTCTACCCCCCCAAGCCCACTTCTGGGCGCCCCCTTTCGCGTTCTTGACCCCGAGGGAAGCCTAACCCCATAGAATCATCAAAGAATTATTCTGCCGCCTCGGGGCGGAAAACAACATAGAGAGAAAAGTTCTCCGGCATGGAGCAATCTGCCGGGGAAATTCCTCCCTGGAGAGGGGAATCATCGCCATCGGCACCCTCATCGCTCCGAGCATCATCAAGATCGTCATCGTCATCATCATCACCACCAGCACCATCACGCTCATCATCCACCTTCATCCCGCTG
Source organism: Alopecurus myosuroides (assembly GCA_028641055.1). Classification (NCBI taxonomy): domain Eukaryota; kingdom Viridiplantae; phylum Streptophyta; class Magnoliopsida; order Poales; family Poaceae; genus Alopecurus; species Alopecurus myosuroides. Next base: position 25,566 of record JAPCYS010000845.1, on the reverse strand, counting down.
TAACAATTAGGGGTCTTTATCGTTGCTCTTCACTAGATCTCTCTCCCGGTGTGGATTACTTGTTAGTAGTTGATGCTTGTGAGATTTATTGGTGTTTACACTTTATCACCAGATTGTTATTATCCATTATATCACCTCTGATTATGATCCATATGATGTCTTGTGATTAGTTCGTTTAGTTCTTGAGGACATGGGAGAAGTCATGATGTTAGTAGTTGAATTATGTTGAAGTAATATCTTGTTGATCGGTATTTAAGTTGTGGTGCTATTCTTTTAGTGGTGTCATGTGAACGTTGACTACATGATACTTAACCTTTATGGGCCTAGGAGGATGCATTGTGTATTTTTCTACTAATTGTGGGGTTGCCGGAGTGACAGAAACCTAAACCCCCGTTAGGAAACGATGCACGAGGGAGTGTAGGATCCTGGATTTTTAAGGATGTGGTTAGATTTATCTTAATTACTTTATTGTATTTGCGAATGCTGACGAGGGGTATAATCACAAGAATGTATTAATCCTAGTTGGGAGGTGCATTAGTATAGGTTCACCCACACAACACTTCACGAATGACTAATATTAATCAACCGAATGAAGCAAAAGCAGTTGACAAGATTCCCATGTGTCCTAGAGAACGTTTGGTAACCATAAGTAGAACAATCGTCTTGTACTTTGCTCTCAAAAGGATTGGGCTACTCGCTGCAATTATATTTACTCGCACTTTATTTATCTGCTATATCAAAATCCACCAAAAAACCGTTTGCTAATTTTTACAGTGAATTCTTTATCCAACCTGCTTGTCAACACCTTATGCTCCTCGTTGGGACCGACACTCTTATTTATCGAAAATATTACGATAGACCCCTTATACTTGTGGGTCCTAAATCCCCAAGGGAGCCTGTGGAAGGACCGGCGGATTGTGGTCACTTGCGTTGCGGGAGAGGATTCGGGTCTTGGAGAATTCCGGTAGGACCAGCGTTTTCATGGGCAGCTGCAAGGCGCTCAACGTATAGGAGATCGAGGCATGCATGCATCTCTGCGGACAATCAGGAACACTGGCGGCATACGCAGCTCCTCCAGGTAATCCTCCATGCCGCCTACCCGCGGCCGCAGCAAGGCTACCGGGGCAAAAGTCTGTTCTAGCGGTAGCTGAGCCGGACGCCAAGATTTAATTGAAACTTGATCCAGAACCGGCAGTGGTAGTAGACGGGAGGAGTACAACATTACCTGAAGAGCTTCGTACGCCGGCGTGGAGCATTACTTGATCCAGAATGGGCGGCGGAGGGAGGAGTATTGCATCTCCTACGAGAGATAGAAGGCGCGTGGGGATTTTTTTAGACTAAAAAGGAGTGACCCCCCGATTTCATTGAAACCAAAAGCGTCACGCACAGAGTTCATTACAGACCACAGGCAACCGCTAGCCAAGGTGATCCAGAGCCCCCAACCATAGAAGCAAAATCTAAAGGGAAGGGCTAAACTAGTTCAAAACGTCTACAACACCAAGAGACCAAAGCAACAACGATGATCATCGAGATTTCGATAGAAACTTCGCGAGGAGGCGCTTGCAGGTTGCTTCTTGAGCAGAAGGAACCCTCCAGACTGGGACATCATCGCCAGGCGATCCGCAAAAGCTCGCCGCGCATCTTTTTCAGTTGCAGAACGATCTGGTTGATGATGGGAGAGGCTGAGGGGGGCTCCAGTATTGTCCATTGTTCCAGGTCGGACGCCGACCACCTCCAAACATCCCGAACACCTGGCCAGGCTAATCCCTGGAAACACATATCATTCCTCAGTTTCCAAATTGACCAGAGAATAGCAACACAGAAAGAATTAACATGCGAGTTCTTTGATTCACTGATCTACCACCTAGAAACAGACTCAAAGTCTCTACCAACGCTGATTCCTAATATATATGAAACAACATGCCAGACCAACCTGGCAACAAAGCATCCAAAAAATAAATGGTGGCAGAGCACAAAAGGGAAGAACCATCAGGCACATGTCTTCTTTTAGCCAAGTTATCTCTAGTTAAAAGTCTATTATTGGCTAATAACCACAAGAAGGCATGCAACCTAGGCTGAACCTTCAGACTCCAGACAGCTGGAGTGTGGACAGGAACAATCCCCCTACTGTTAACGAAGGCGTAGAAAGACCTGACATTGTATATTCCAGAAGAATGGAACAACCAACTAGGTTTGTCCCCCTCATTAGTAAGAGTAACAGTACTCACTATCTGGAACAATTCCATCGATCTAGAGAAGCCTTAAGAGGAGAAAGTTCTCCTAAAAGTAAGCCTAAGGTCATTGTTCTGATAGGCTTGTGCTACAGTGATGTCATGTTCATTAGAAATCTCAAAGAGGTCCCAATAGTAGACAACTAAGCTACAATTGCCTATATAGACATCACTCCAAAACCTAGTCTTCCTACCATTACCAACTTTCCATCTATAGCCACATTTAGCAGCTCTAGCAGCCCACATCACCCCCTTCTAGAAGGGGAGCTAATATTGGGAGCAGCAGCGAAAATATTTGGGTCGGGGTCATATTTGTAGTCCACAATTCTCTTCCATATTTTTCCCGAGTCATTCTGATATCTTTTAATCTAGGAAGCCATCAAATACAAGTTGAATTCTCCTAGATTTTGGATACCCAAACCTCCAAAATCTTTTTCATGGAAACTAGATCCCAATTGGCTAAGTGCTATTTTTATTACTCTGAGAGTCACTCCATAGAAACTGAGCCATCTGAGAGTTAATGCTTTGATAGCCCACTTAGGAAATTTAATGACAAGAGGTACATAGGTATGCTAGCAAGGAGGGCTTTCAGAAGCACTAATTTGCTTTGGTAGTTAATCAATTTCGCTCTCAAACTAGCAAGCGGTTTGAAAGTTTTATCTATAAGGGGTTGAAGGTCCTCTTTTCTCAGTTTTGTATAGTGGATAGGGACACCCAAATATTCACATGGGAAGTCTGCAACTTTGCAACAGAAAATCTGAGCAAAAGCATTGACCTAACCAGGATCCACGTGGATGGTCATAAGGTCAGATTTGTGGATGAATTCGGCATTTGCTGTCATACCCCGGACCCAGAGATATACATACTGTTATGTGCTCCTAGCCATGGACTCACAAGTGCTTCAGGGTTACCAGCCCCAGCCACAACAAACAACGGCAGGCAGACCGGATTCATCGGCACGTAGTCCGGATCCCCGGTCTACTACTCCTTGTATCCATGCTAGTCATAACCAATTATGCATACCCAAGCGTCCACGAGTCGGATGAAACTGAAGGAACGGGACCAAAGTTATACAGAGCTGCTATGTGTCCAGAAAGTGCAACAACAATCGAGGGTTACTGGGGTTACCTCGCCCCAGGCCGATCACATCGACAGGCGGGCTCGGACATGGATCATCGGCTCCACAACCCCTCGACTGCGACAACTATGCAGGCATAGCCAAAACTGTAAAACAATGAGCTCGAAACCAACAACCGATCAAAGCAGTACTCTAAACATGAAGCTTTATTAAACAGGTGTTACTAGAGTATAGCTTACAAGCAGAGGTCACACGACCCAACATTACATCAGACAACGAAAGGCAAATTATGTTGCTAATCAACAAGAACCAAAAATGCCTAAGAGGCCGCAACATAAGGCGACGTCCCAGCCCATAGATTCCAGGCTGCTACCTGGGAACCCCAAACTACTCGTCGATGTCCACGTAGAACCATCACTGAAGTGACGAACTCCACCTGAACCAAAATTAAGCAAACCTGAGTACGGGAGGTACTCAACAAGACTTAGTTAACCTATTATATATCTGCTTATTTTCAGAAATGTTTTATGACGGCTGTTTTGCGTAAAGCAATCTTTGTCTTCCAAAACGAGGAAGAATAGCACGTCTCATGGAGTTTTTAAAACAGACAAGAGGAATAATCAATTATTGAAATCATCATCTTTTCATCCACCAACATCATTTCCCAGCACCTCACATGCTACAAGGATCACCCCTCCCGGCATCTCCGGGGAGGCACCCTTCATCTACTGCCTCCATGCATTGTCAACATCTTTTACGTCACGTTCAAGTTATCTATGACCCCGTTACTTTCACCAAGTCGTCCATAACCGTGTACATGGCTTTCCGAAAGATTTATCCCTACAGGGTGGTACACTTTACCCACACGTACCATCCGACTCTTAACGCCACATGTACGCTCGTCCATGGAGCGCGGCAGAGGGTGGTTGGCCACGACCTTTACCTTGTCGAGCCCTATCCATGAGTCAACCCAAACATGGCCACCCCGTCAACAGGGAGTTGGCCACCTCCTGACGGCACCTGTTCTGTGAGTCGGGAACAAGATCCGTGTACGTCCATCACTTGTCCCGGTCACGCCCTAAACACCTCCAAAAGGTTTTTGACTCACACGCAGATGGAAATCCCAAACTACGTGACTCACGGATAGAACCAAACAAGTTAGTTAGTCGAGCGCGGTCTGTTAGGCCCCGCGTGTGGTTGCACGCTCAGTCTTGGTTTCCGCGGCGAGACCTTACTCCTAGGGTTGGCAAGTACGGAACGAACAACCACTTCCCAAGTGGTCTCCCGTCCAAGCCTTAGTCAAGTTAACCACACAGTCCTCATCTCACCACGTCATCATATCATACTAGGTTATCGCAGCTCTGATTCATCAACCGGATGGAGCAGAGGTAACAAACATGTAAAGCTAAGCGAAGCAGATATGAGGCTCTGGCGATGCGCACAAGCAATTCTATGGCGGCTAGGAGCAGTGGATTAGGATATTGAGGCAATGCAGTATATAGGTGAACTATATTTACTAGCATCAAATACTTTGGAATCGAATGCAAAATACGAGATTCAAATGTTGTTCGAAAGCATATGAGCAGATAAGAGGTTATGCTTGCCTTGGTTATAAGAAAACCAGATAAAGTCTTCAGGACTAAGTGCTTGACTTGTCGGTTAAGATCAAGTATTCGTCATGGAGTTGTTGGCCTTCTCTTCGGAGTCACGTTCTACCGAGGGGGAAACAACACCGAAACAGGGAGAACAATAATCAAACATGGCATCGATGCAATGCGCAATATGTATGCATGAGCAAGTTAATGCACTGAAATAAAGCCCTAAGCATGATCGTTGGTTTGCTAGGGTTCATATGTCAGAAATGCAGTTTTAGTGAAAAAGTCCCGAAATAGACCCCGGAGGGGGTTTCGGGCGATTATGGGAGTGAGTACCATTTTATTTGCTCAAATGAGGTTGAAAACATCATAACTAGATTGCATTTGTCATTTTGAGCAATTTGATATATAACTTTTAATTTTCTAATTTTATTGAATAAAAACTTATTTTTCTATTTTTAAATGAATTAACACATTAAAATAAAGGTCATTTTTCAAATTTCTCAAACATGATTGAAAATGACATATTTGGAGAGAGTACATTTTTCTGAAGACAATTATATTTTTATTTTATTTTTCTGATTAATAAAACATTAGTTATTGAATTTACCAAATTACTCATTTTCTGTAATTAATAAACAAATTCTGGAAATAGGAGAAAACAGGATTATGACGCCATGCTGACGTCATCGATGCAACGCATGATTACGAAATCGATTGCCACCACGGGTACTAGCAGAGGGAGGCGGACACTAGGGTGGTGGTGCCGCTCGGAATGGGTCGCCGGAGCAAGCTCGACGGCGAGCAACCGCGGCGGCGGAACAACGGCTTCGGCGGGGACGAACTACAGAGAGGGAGAGGGAGGGCTAAGGCCACCGGGAGGAGCAGCAGCTCACCGTGAGCTCGAGGAAGAGGTCAGGGACGACGAGGGCGGCCGGAATCGGCGGCAACAAGCGCGGCGGCCGACGGCCGGACTTGGAAAAGACGAGGTCGGGGCGGCGTCTCCGATCTTCCCGTGCTCGATTCGCCTAAGGGAGAGGTAAAGGAAAGGGCGGCGGGGCTTCCTACGGCGTCAATTAGTCCGGGGGCGGCCGGAGAGGCGGCAATCGACGGCGCACAACGGCGGCGGCCCGAACTAGGGTTTGCTCTCGCGGGAGGGATAGAGAGAGGAGGGAGCACTCGAGGTGGGAGGGAAGTGAGAGAGATCGAGGCGTCTCCTGGACCCTATCCGCGCAAAGAGAGGCAGGGAGGAGGAGGTGGCATCGACGGGCATGGAAGACACGCAGGTGCTTGCCTTCTGTCAAAGGTTGAAGAAGGCAATTTTGCGCAAAACCCCCTGAAGTTCCTGGATTTTGCAAACTAGCCCTTTTCTCTTTTAAAACAGGACATAAAACAAAGTTTTGGGGCCCTTTTTGCAAGAATAAAAATTGGCAAAAATTATCTTTGGAAAGCTCATGAAATTTCCAACAACACCATGTGTTTCTTTGGTGTAATTGAAATATTTTTCAAAACAAGATTTTGTAACCCAAATTAAGTACTTTTTATGGGATTTTCTAATACCATTGAAATTCACAAATTAAATTATTTCAACATGGTTTAACTTTTTGTTTTCATGCATGTATGATATGAACACAACACCACACACCCTGCTGTAGCAAAATTTGGGATGTTACAAATCTACCCCCCTTACAAGAATCTCGTCCCGAGATTCCCAAAGGAGAAGAAAGAAGGAACACCGGTTTTGAACGATCTTCTCGAACCTTACGGTTCTCTTCTGAAGAGGTTGATCCGTATCACTTTGAAGTATTGAACGGATACACCTTAGGTAAGAGGGAAAATCATAGGAAATGATCTTCACGAAGATCGAGTATCTCATGGCTAACTCATGACCAGAATGTCCGTAAAGAACTGTTGAGTTAACGTGCATGAAACACATCAAGATAACAAAGGGAATAGAAGATGGTTTCAAGTGTTCGGACGATTGGTCTTGAAAGGATTTAGAATATGAGCTTTGCACAAGACTTTATATCCTTTTGGAAAAGAAAAGTTGAACAACTTGTGACATCGAGGTTTCTTCAAATAGAATACCAAGATGAGGAGGATGGTCTTGAACATCACAAAGTAATATCCGTAGACGAGGAAGAACATGAAACAGGCTGGAATCATGCATTCAAGATAAAGGTTTGATACGGAATCATATTCACTCTTCGGAGTGGACACGGAAGATAACGGAACTTTCATTCCATCAAAGTTTGTCGAAAACTTTATCAAAGATCAGAATATTACTTCATGACAGAAGATGAGTAACCACAGAGTGTTGGAACACCGTAATTAAGGAGGAATTCTTGGTCACTCCATAAAGATGGTAACCAATGAGGATTGAAAACACCGGAAGGAATAAGAAATTTCTTTCCTATTGTGGTTTGGACGTAACAATACATCTACCACTTAGTTAGGATCCCATGGCTGAAGTCACTGACAAATTCACACAATGTGTCAGATGAACAGAACTTCAAGTACAAACAACTTGAGAAAGGGAACTGATCAATGGTGGTTACAAAACACCACGAGATGATTCTCCTTAGGAACTTGTTTCCATTGAAAGAAAGGTTTGGAGGATTGACAAAGAGACATTGGAAGAATCAACTTCCAGGTTCTCCTTGATGTTCGAAATACTCGCAGCAGGCTCGTCGCAAGCCTTCTAGAGGTCATCAAGTGAAAGTAAAACTCCGGTTTGGAAGAACGGGGAGGAAACTTGTTAGAATAGGCCAGACAAGAATTCTCACGGAGAGTGGTTGTTCTTACGGATTCAAAGAGATATGACATTAGGTCTTACGGCTAATTGTGTCAACCACAACATCAACCATGCTGTATTTTCAAATGGACCTAGTTCAACACCCTTGAGGAAACACCAACCATCGTTGATGTTTGATATTCAACTCTGGTTAGTGGGTTGATAACTCAGACTCGGTATGTTTTATCAGCGGAATTGCACCGGTTACAACGAGATACATATGCTGGATTCTCAAGATATGGACTATGATGCCACGCTCAAGAAGATGAGCGAGATTGTAGAACTCATGTATTAGCAACTTGTGAAAGACGGTTGCACCTACATGGTCTATTTGCAAAGAACACATCAGAGTACTTGTTGGGGAGATGATACAAAGATAACAAAGTTCATAGACTTCTTCTCTTTCACGAACAATCAGCCAGTGGCTTAGTGTGGATGCAAACATGTTCAAATAAATGGAGGTAACAACCAACCATCTCAAGAATACTCCACACATGCATGACCGACTGGGATTATTCCCGAAGGAACAATGGAACTATACTCGGATCCACGGCGACAACTTTCACCAAAGGCACATGGACCGGGGTAAGCTACTTCGAACATCCAGAACACAACTTCGTGATAACACAAATTTGGTTCTCGAAAGTTTCCAACATTGTTGCCAATTGTTCAACATGAGCCTCTCGCAACTTGGAGAAAATAAGAATGCCATCGATGGGCTCGAAAACACACTTATCAGAACACTCCAAGAAGAGGGATTCATATGATATATGAACAAGGCCATACATTGGTCAGACCAAAGGACATGAGGTGTACTCGGGTAAAACACCATGAGTGGGAACACCCTCTTGATAGTTCTTGTATCTTTTCTCGATTTGACGATAGCCCAAATCAAATCAAGAGGTAGAGTGATAGTATTTCCGCAAAGGAGCTACTATCCTGTTTCTACAGCATGAGAACTAGACATCCCTTATCAAAGGATCAAGTTAGATGAAGCTTTTGTCTTTCAACTCTCCAATTTGTTGCTTAAGCTCAACCAACTAGTCCAGGATATCCAGCACAGTTTTCTTGGAGAAAAGAGTAGTTCAAGCTACCCCTCGTTTAGACATCATAGTCAGGTAGCAACCTGGTGATACTTCTAGAAAGACAACAAAAATATCACGACCTACCGGTATGTCTTGGAGTTTGAAAGGAGTCTTGCTTTTCAAAGCAACCGATATGAACATGAGAGCTTTGGTATGAACCTAACTCTCGAACCAAGGATGTGCACCAGAATGAACGGACTTGGTAACACAGTCAACTTTAAGTTGAGACCGGGTAACCAATAGTGCTAAGAAGGATACAGATGTTTCTTAGGTTTTTCGAAGCAATAAGAATTGCTAGGAGTACCTGATACACATGCAATGCATAAAACCATCATACTCAAGCATTCAAGCTTGTAGGAAAGGTGGGTAAGGATGTGTAAGAGCATCACTTCATCAACATTGCCATGAAACTCAACAGAGCCTCTTGATAACAAGGAGTGTGTTACCCTTAGGTAGAACAGAATAGAAGCTAATGAAACTTCTTTATTCTGTGGATGACAACACTTTGACCTGGTTCTAGAGATGAACGAGGTATTGGAGTTTGTTTCTCCTTACATTCCAAGGTGGAACGTTCTGACGGATCACAAGAGCAAATGCATTGGAAGAATCCAACACACATATGCAACTTGGTTTCCAAACAACGGACGAAGTTCGGAAAGCAACTAAAGAGTAGGAACGTGCTCTGGAAAATCCTGAGATCACGTTGGATGCACGGGGTAATACTCATGTGTAGAACCCATGCCAAAAGGTTGGTATAGCTGAACCAAGAAAAAAGATATGAGAATCATAAAGAACACTCTTGTCATGATCCTTTTGATTCCTAGAGGAAACCTATGGATATGAGAGTTGGAATTTCCTAGCCACCCTGAGGTAAAACAGATTCCTCAGTATTTAACGAAACAGAACTTGGGTTAAAGGTCATCATCCTATACTGATAGCGGGAGCATTACATGGTTAAGAAACCACATGACTCAACCCACTGCAACTCAGCACATTCCGGGACCTTCGATTCAAGTCCAAGGTTAAAAACACACGGAAGGAGTAACTACTATATGAGTGCCACAAAGGACACTACAATTAGCAATCACGAGGTATCTTTCAAAAGACAACGATAGCTCCGAAAGAACTTTGAGCAGAGGATAGCGGACACATTTGAGATGGAAAAGAAAATCTCGAGGTTCAGGATTTTGAGACTTTAGAACAGGAGTATGTGGAACCCACACAACTCGGAGAGATTATGAATGGAAGGAAACCTCCCCGTTTAAAAGGTAACGGAGGATGGAACACACACGACTCTAGAATTTAACACTAGGTCAACTTGGGTAACAACGTCCTTGCCGGAGAAAGGCACCTAAGTTTTGAATTACTAGAAGACATAGCAAAACCTTTTCATATCAAAACAGGTAAGGGGACCCAGAGTTAGAACGATACCAGATAAGGAGTAAAAAGAATCCTAAGAAGGTTTTTCACAACTCATTTGAGGTTTCAAAGTAGTTTTCACAATCACTAGACTCAACATCGACCAAGCAGTAAGGTTTTCCTACAGGCAGTCCTGCTCTGATACCATGACTTGTCATACCCCGGACCCAGAGATATACATACTGTTATGTGCTCCTAGCCATGGACTCACAAGGGCTTCAGGGTTACCAGCCCCGGCCACAACAAACAACGGCAGGCAGACCGGATTCATCGGCACGTAGTCCAGATCCCCGGTCTACTACTCCTTGTATCCATGCTAGTCATAACCAATTATGCATACCCAAGCGTCCACGAGTCGGATGAAACTGAAGGAACGGGACCAAAGTTATACAGAGCTGCTATGTGTCCATAAAGTGCAACAACAATCGAGGGTTACTGGGGTTACCTCGCCCTAGGCCGATCACATCGACAGGCGGGCTCGGACATGGATCATCGGCTCCACAACCCCTCGACGGCGACAACTATGCAGGCATAGCCAAAACTGTATAACAATGAGCTCGAAACCAACAACCGATCAAAGCAGTACTCTAAACATGAAGCTTTATTAAACAGGTGTTACTAGAGTATAGCTTACAAGCAGAGGTCACACGACCCAACATTACATCAGACAACGAAAGGCAAATTATGTTGCTAATCAAAAAGAACCAAAAAGGCCTAAGAGGCCGCAACATAAGGCGACGTCCCAGCCCATAGATTCCAGGCTGCTACCTGGGAACCCCAAACTACTCGTCGATGTCCACGTCGAACCATCACTGAAGTGACGAACTCCACCTGAACCAAAATTAAGCAAACCTGAGTACGGGAGGTACTCAACAAGACTTAGTTAACCTATTATATATCTGCTTATTTTCAGAAATGTTTTATGACGGCTGTTTTGCGTAAAGCAATCTTTGTTTTCCAAAACGAGGAAGAATAGCACGTCTCATGGAGTTTTTAAAACAGACGAGAGGACTAATCAACTACTGAAATCATCATATTTTCATCCACCAACATCATTTCCCAGCACCTCACATGCTACAAGGATCACCCCTCCCGGCATCTCTGGGGAGGCACCCTTCATCTACTGCCTCCATGCATTGTCAACATCTTTTACGTCACGTTCAAGTTATCTATGACCCCGTGACTTTCACCAAGTCGTCCATAACCGTGGACACGTCTTTCCGAAAGATTTATCCCTGCAGGGTGGTACACTTTACCCACACGTACCATCCGACTCTTAACGCCACATGTACGCTCGTCCATGGAGCGCGGCAGAGGGTGGTTGGCCATGACCTTTACCTTGTCGAGCCCTATCCATGAGTCAACCCAAACAGGGCCACCCCGTCAACAGGGAGTTGGCCACCTCCTGACGGCACCTGTTCTGTGAGTCGGGAACAAGATCCGTGTACGTCCATCACTTGTCCCGGTCACGCCCTAAACACCTCCAAAAGGTTTTTGACTCACACGCAGATGGAAATCCCAAACTACATGACTCACGGATAGAACCAAACAAGTTAGTTAGTCGAGCGCGGTCTGTTAGGCCCCGCGTGTGGTTGCACGCTCAGTCTTGGTTTCCGCGGCGAGACCTTACTCCTAGGGTTGGCAAGTACGGAACGAACAACCACTTCCCAAGTGGCCTCCCGTCCAAGCCTTAGTCAAGTTAACTCCACAGTCCTCATCTCACCACGTCATCATATCATACTAGGTTATCGCAGCTCTGATTCATCAACCGGATGGAGCAGAGGTAACAAACATGTAAAGCTAAGCGAAGCAGATATGAGGCTCTGGCGATGCGCACAAGCAATTCTATGGCGGCTAGGAGCAGTGGATCAGGATATTGAGGCAATGCAGTATATAGGTGGACTATATATATCTACTAGCATCAAATACTTTGGAATCGAATGCAAAATACGAGATTCAAATGTTGTTCGAAAGCATATATGAGCAGATAAGAGGTTATGCTTGCCTTGGTTATAAGAAAACCAGATAAAGTCTTCAGGAATAAGTGCTTGACTTGTCGGTTAAGATCAAGTATTCGTCATGGAGTTGTTGGCCTTCTCTTCGGAGTCACGTTCTACCGAGGGGGAAATAACACCGAAACAGGGAGAACAATAATCAAACATGGCATCGATGCAATGCGCAATATGTATGCATGAGCAAGTTAATGCACTGAAATAAAGCCCTAAGCATGATCATTGGTATGCTAGGGTTCATATGTCAGAAATGCAGTTTTAGTGAAAAAGTCCCGAAATAGACCCCGGAGGGGGTTTCGGGCGATTATGGAAGTGAGTACCATTTTAGTTGCTCAAATGAGGTTGAAAACATCATAACTAGATTGCATTTGTCATTTTGAGCAATTTGATATATAACTTTTAATTTTCTAATTTTATTGAATAAAAACTTATTTTTCTATTTTTAAATGAATTAACACATTAAAATAAAGGTCATTTTTCAACTTTCTCAAACATGATTGAAAATGACATATTTGGAGAAAGTACATTTTTCTGAAGACAACCATATTTTTATTTTATTTTTCTGATTAATAAAACATTAGTTATTGAATTTACCAAATTACTCATTTTCTTTAATTAATAAACAAATTCTGGAAATAGGAGAAAACAGGATTATGACGCCATGCTGACGTCATCGATGCAGCGCATGATTCCGAAATCGATTGCCACCACGGGTACCAGCAGAGGGAGGCGGACACTAGGGTGGTGGTGCCGCCCGGAATGGGTCGCCGGAGCAAGCTCGACGGCGAGCAACCGCGGCGGCGGAACAACGGCTTCGGCGGGGACGAACTACAGAGAGGGAGAGGGAGGGCTAAGGCCACCGGGAGGAGCAGCAGCTCACCGTGAGCTCGAGGAAGAGGTCAGGGACGACGAGGGCGGCCGGAATCGGCGGCAACAAGCGCGGCGGCCGACGGCCGGACTTGGAAAAGACGAGGTCGGGGCGGCGTCTCCGAGCTTCCCGTGCTCGATTCGCCTAAGGGAGAGGTAAATGAAAGGGCGGCGGGGCTTCCTACGGCGTCAATCAGTCCGGGGGCGGCCGGAGAGGCGGCAATCAACGGCGCGCAACGGCGGCGGCCCGAACTAGGGTTTGCTCTCGCGGGAGGGATACAGAGAGGAGGGAGCACTCGAGGTGGGAGGGAAGTGAGAGAGATCGAGGCGTCTCCTGGACCCTATCCGCGCAAAGAGAGGCAGGGAGGAGGAGGAGGTGGCATCGACGGGCATGGAAGACACGCAGGTGCTTGCCTTCTGTCAAAGGTTGAAGAAGGCAATTTTGCACAAAACCCCCTGAAGTTCCTGGATTTTGCAAACTAGCCCTTTTCTCTTTTAAAACAGGACATAAAACAAAGTTTTGGGGCCCTTTTTGCAAGAATAAAAATTGGAAAAAATTATCTTTGGAAAGCTCATGAAATTTCCAACAACACCATGTGTTTCTTTGGTGTAATTTAAATATTTTTCAAAACAAGATTTTGTAACCCAAATTAAGTACTTTTTATGGGATTTTCTAAAACCATTGAAATTCACAAATTAAATTATTTCAACATGGTTTAACTTTTTGTTTTCATGCATGTATGATATGAACACAATACCACACACCCTGCTGTAGCAAAATTTGGGATGTTACATTTGCTTCCTCGAATTCGAGGTCAAGCATATCAAACGCGAAGAAAATTGGGCCGCGGACGCTTTGGCAAGGATTGGCTCCGAACGCAAGGAGTTACCCCCTCACATATTCCTATAGTATCTAAGGGCACCATCCATTAAAGGCAGAGACGCGAACTACCCATTGATATCATCATCAATGGCCATCATAACAGTAACCCCGGATTGGACAAAGCCATACATGGAGTTCTTAGTAAATCAGAAATTCCCAGATGGCAGCACAGAAGTTGAATAAAGGCAGCTCATTCGGCGTTGCAAAGGATACTGTGCCATTGGCGGAATGTTGGACAAGAGAAGCACATTCGGCGTATTCTTATGATGCATCAATCCAAAAGAAGGAAGAGAAATCGTCGAGGAAATACACGGAGAAGACTGTGGACACCACGCCCATTCCAAAATCATGGTGCACAAAGCTTTTCGTCTAGGATACTTCTGGCTTACCGCTAAGGCGGACGCAGAAGAGATGGTGAAACGCTGTCTAGGATGCCAACTGTTCGCCAAACAGACGAACTTGCCTGCCCTAGCCCTGAAAACCATACCCATAACCTGGCTGTTCGCGGTCTGGGTGCTGGACATGATGGGACCATTCAAGACAGAAAGAGGAGGGCTAACATACCTCCTAGTAGCGGTGGATAAATACACCAAGTGGGTAGAAGCAAAACCCATCAAAAAGCTGGACGGAGTGACAACCAGAAATTTTGTCATTGACATAGTCATGCGATTTGGCGTCCCGCACAACATAATCACGGACAATGGAACAAACTTTGTCATAGGTGAGCTAGCCAAGTACTGTGAAGGTGGCGGAATCCGGCTAGATTTAGCCTTGGTCGCGCATCCACAATCAAATGGACAAGCATAGCGAATGAACAGCTCAATTCTCTAGGGCATAATGCCAAGGCTAGAATCACCCCTGCACAGAGCAGTGGGGGTATGGGTAGAAGAACTGTCATCCGTCTTATGGAGCATAAGAAGAACGCCAAACAGATCAACATGCCAAAAACGAAAAAGTAAAGAAATAAGAAAACTTACAGCAGGTGGCGGATTCCCCGCTGAATACATGGGCACCAGCTCGCTGTACAGGCCCTGGATGCTGATGAGGAGATTGATGGAGGACCTAAGCTCCGACAAATCGAGCGACATCGGCATGCACCGCAGAGGATCCGAACTCCCGGCATACTCACACATTAACTTGCATTCCCAATGCGCGAGGGGCTAGATCCTACGAATGAACCAGCAAAGGACCGTGTCTTCCCTGCTGAGTTCGGGGTCCGCTGTTGTGAGCCTGGTGATCTGCCGCCTTATCTTCTCCAGATTTGTCGGAAGCGTCCGGACGACATCCTCCTTCCAGCTGTCCTTTGGGGTTGTCGCGCCGTTGGGCGGAAGCCCCGTAGCCATCTTCCGGAGAGCACGTCTTGCACGTAGAAAAACATGGACGGCCAGTGTTTCACAGACTCAGATTTGGGAAATTTCGGAAACCAAAGCTCCCTCTTCCGGCGAAGGTTGAGGTTGACAGTCCCATAGAAATTCAACCCCCTTTACCGTCTTGCTCTCTGCTCACATAAAAAAATACTTGAAAAGGTCTAAACGAGGGGCTATTCCCAAATAGCCCTCAAAGAGGGCTTGAAAAGCGGAAAAGTACAAAATGGCGTTCGACATCAGGTTATGAGGCTAAACACCATAATACTCAAGAAGGGAGAGAAAGAAAGCAAAGGGCGGAAAGCCCAACCCGCGATGAACGTGGGACAGCAAAACAACGCGTTCGTCGTCCCATGGCTTGGGATCGGAATCGCCTTCCGCGCTACGCCATTTCTTACTCGGAAGAAATCCGGCGTCTTTATAGCGTTGAAGATCCTCCGTCGTCAGGGAGCAGGGAAGCCAATACCCGTAGGCACTTTCTTATTAGCCCTGTCGTCGTCTTTGCCACCGGCGTCGAGCTCCACCGGGGCGGCGTCATCCCTTGCCTTTGCCTTCCCCTTTTCAGTTGCGGACGCGGAAGGGGCCGAGGCGGAATCAGAGCCATCGCTGGGCAATGGGTACGCCGTTGGTGACACACGAGGCGAGAGGTTGAAAGTGCATTTTGCATCTTTGATCTCTCGTGGGTTTTGGAGTTGACAACAACACAACTAAGCATCTAACAGTGCGTCAAGTATTTCAGGTAATATCAAATAGACGCCAAAAAGGTGAAGAGAATTCCAAGACTTATCCACCAAAATTGATTTGGTCCAGCGGTAGTACCGCTCCGCACAGCGAGAGGTAGTACCGCGCCCAGTACCGCCAGAAGTACCACCAGGAGAAAATTGCTCTCTGTATCGCACGGTACTGAGGCGGTATTGGCTCGGTAGTACCGCTGTACTCATTTCAATTTTGAGCAAAACCTTGCTCAGCGGTAGTACCGCCACTGGCTGGCGGTAGTACCGCTCCCTACAGGAAGCGGTAGTACCGCCCTCAGTACCGGCCCTTGTACTGATGGCTAAGTTTTTCTCTCTGTATCGCACGGTACTAGAGCGGTAGTGACCTAGTACTACCGCCAGCCACTTCGAGTTACATAGAGCAGATATGGGAACACATTTTACACGGCAGACCAAGATAAAAAGAGCACCAACCAAAACAGTGGCGTCCGGTTTGATGCAAAAGACGACAACGGGCAAAGGGTCATATACTATGGTTACATAGAGCAGATATGGGAACTTGACTACGGACATTCCTTTAAGGTCCCTTTGTTCTGGTGCAAATGGTTCAACCTGTCAGGCGTGAAGGTAAACCCGAAGTACGGAATGACAACAGTGGATCAGAAGAATCTTGGGTACGGCAATGATCAATTTGTCCTAGCCAATGATGTGGCACAGGTTTTCTATGTGAAGAACATGTCTAGCAGACCGATAAAAAGAAAAGATAAGGAATCGAATACATCAGACGATGAGCCAAGGCGCCACATAGTTCTTTCAGGAAAAAGAAACATCGTGGGAGTCGAGGACAAGACAGACATGTCAGAAGATTACAATAAATTTGATGAAATTCCTCCCTTCAAAGTCAAATATGATCCAAGCATCCCGTTAAATGATGAAGATACTCCATGGTTACGGCGCAATCAGAAGAAAGGTAAGAAGAAAAATAGATAGGAGGTGTTGTCGGTGATGTGTAATAATGTATTAAACCTTTTATGTAATTGTGTTGACCATTTTGATAAATATCAAAATAAAAGAAGAAACAGGAGAAAGAAAAAGGAAACAAAAAAATATCTTTATATTTTCAAATTAGTTTGATAAATATCTTATTTTAATTTTTTTATTGTTTTAACTAACATTTAGACAATTTTTACACAAAATATGAGAAAATATAATCTATAAATATTTGATTTTACAATTTTTTGAGTCTACTTTGATTTTATAAATAAATGTAAAAGAAAACAGAAAAATTAAACAAAAAGAAAAAGAAAACAGGAAACAGAAAAAGGAAAAAAGAAAAAGGAACAAACCCTTTAGGACCGGTTTTTAACAACAACCGGTCCTAAAGGTGGGTTCGCGCGCGCACTCTAAACGTGGCCCAGTTTTTAAACTTTAGCACCGGTTGGTGTTAACAACCGGCGCTAAAGGGTCTTTAGGACCGGTTGTTAACACCAACCGGTGCTAAAGACTTGTACAGAGTCGATTTCAGTCCCTTAGCCGATTTTTTTTTTCATTCGCGCGTCTTCTCTCCTCCCGGGCGAAGCCCTGCTCCGATTCCTCGCCGCCGTCGCCGTGCTCGCCTCCTCTTCGCCGTCGCCTCCTCGCCGCCGTCGCCCCGACGCCGCCCCGCTGCGCGCCCTCGACGCCGCCTCGTCGCCGCCTCCCTCTGCCCTGACACCGTCCGCCTCGCCCGCGCCCCCGACGCCGCCTCCCTCTGCCCCGACGCCGCCCCGACGTAGGCGTGCCGTCACAGAGGCAGAGGCACTATGTGAGTTTTGTTTTTGTTTTTTTTCTATTGTAAAATAGATTAGCTAGAATTAGCTAGTAATTATAATTGCCTAGAATTAGCTAGAATTTTGTAGTAATTATAATTTGTAGTAATTATAATTAGCTAGAATGAGAATTAGCTAGTAATTATAATTAGCTAGAATTTTGTAGTAATTATAATTTGTAGTAATTATAATTAGCTAGAATTAGAATTTTATTTTGATATCATAGTTGTAATTTAGAGTTCTTCATTTTATAAATTAGAGTTCTGCATTTTAGAGTATTGCATTTTATAAATTATTATACCATATTCTCTATATAAATAACCAATGAAATAATTTTGCTAAGTGTCCGATGAAATAATTTTGCTAAGTGTCCGATGAAATAATTTTGCTAAGTGTCTGAGTTTAAAAACTGAAAATTTTGTTTGATATCATAGTTGTAAATTAGACTTCTTCATTTTATAAATTAGATTTCTGCATTTTAGAGTATTGCATTTTATAAATTATTATACCACATTCTCTATATAAATAACCAATGAAATAATTTTGCTAAGTGTCCGATGAAATAATTTTGCTAAGTGTCCGATGAAATAATTTTGCTAAGTATCCGATGAAATAATTTTGCTAAGTGTCCGATGAAATAATTTTGCTAAGTGTCTGAGTTTAAAAAATGAAAATTTTATTTTGATATCATAGTTGTAAATTAGAGTTTTCATTTTATAAATTAGAGTTCTGCATTTTAGAGTATTGCATTTTATAAATTATTATACCACATTCTCTATATAAATAACCAATGAAATAATTTTGCTAAGTGTCCGATGAAATAATTTTGCTAAGTGTCCGATGAAATAATTTTGCTAAGTGTCCGATGAAATAATTTTGCTAAGTGTCCGATGAAATAATTTTGCTAAGTGTCTGAGTTTAAAAAATGAAAATTTTATTTTGATATCACAGTTGTAAATTAGAGTTCTTCATTTTATAAATTAGAGTTCTGCATTTTAGAGTATTGCATTTATAAATTATTATACCACATTCTCTATATAAATAACCAATGAAATAATTTTGCTAAGTGTCCGATGAAATAATTTTGCTAAGTGTCCGATGAAATAATTTTGCTAAGTGTCTGAGTTTAAAAAATGAAAATTTTATTTTGATATCATAGTTGTAAATTAGAGTTCTTCATTTTATAAATTAGAGTTCTGCATTTTAGAGTATTGCATTTTATAAATTATTATACCACATTCTCTATATAAATAACCAACGAAATAATTTTGCTAAGTGTCCGATGAAATAATTTTGCTAATTCCGTAAATAATTCCGATTCTTCTTACTAGCAGGTGTTGAGCTATGGATCCCCAAGAACCACATGATCCGCACGCCGATCAGCTCGCGGGAATGGGTGAGGCGGAGAAGGAAAGATACATGTGCCAGATGATTTTTGAAGATGCAACGGCCATATATCATGATCACGACGGTGGACAGGAATTTAGCAATCAATTTTTGAACGACTCCGGTGACGGAGCTGAGAATATAGAAGATGTAGTAGATGATGAAGACGACAACGTCGACGATGCAGAAGTGCCCTCCGGAACAAACTCTGCCAATGTATATCTCAAGTCACTGTTGACGCAACAATTAATTTGTATTGCACTTACTAACGAATCATTATTTTCCCGTTTAGGCGCCCTCCAGAACAGCTAGCGCAAGTACTGAGACAAAGTCGAAACGAGGCCCGGCCGCAAGGTTGAAAGATACTGCAAGGTACTCGATCGATAAAGTTGCTGCTGATGGCAAACCACTGGAACCCCCAGAAACTTATCGCAAATTTGTAAATCAGTGCGGAGTTGTTGTAAGAGACCTGGTCCCGATCAACTTAATTGAATGGAATAAGCAGAAGACCGGCGCCAACGTTGGAGCTACTTATGTCGATGACAGATTGAAAAGAGTGCTTTGCGACACGGTCTGGCTAAATTTCAGCGTAGCGGAAGAGAAGAAGAAGAAAGTCAAGGAGTGGGCTTTGAAGAAGATGGCCACACAATTCCAGAGGTGGAAGAAAGACTTGTGGAAGGAATATAAGGACGAAGATCCAGTTTTCACTGGGCACCTAGTGAAGATAAGAGACGCTTGGCCTGATTTTAAGGCGTACAAGAAATCGGGTGTCTTTACATCCCGATCAGCCACAAATACGGAGAATGCGAAGAAGAAGAAATATCACCATATTTTGGGGTCAGGTGGCTACATGACTGCCCTGCCTAGGTGGCAACGCTATGAAGATGCGCTTCTGAAAAGAAATATCATTCCACAGACACATGACTGGCCCGATAGGTTCAAGTTCTGGTTGTTCGCGCATGGGGCAACGTTGGACGCTGAGACTGGGATGATTGTTGCGGAGGGACCATGGTCGGAAAAAATAAAACAAGTCGTATCAGATCTAGAGAAGGCAATAGAAGCTGTTCGAAAAGGAACTTTTGTTCCCGATAGAGAGAACGACGAGCTGACGAAGGCACTCAGGAACCCCGAAAAGTGGGGACAAACACGAGGCTTTGGAGCCACTACCCTGTGGAACCAAGGGTTCCCGACGGACCTTGGCACTTACAGAAGCCTTGGTAGAAGCAAGAAGAAGGCGCTGGAACGGATATCGACATTAGAAGAAAAGGTGGCGTTTCTCTTCAAGAAAGGGGGACACCCTGTACCTGACACTGAAGAGGAGGAAGAAGAGCCTGCACCTGACGCTGATGATCAGCAATTAGAAGACGATCCTGTAGCAGATGCCGTCCCATCTCAGCATAGAAGCAGCGTGGGTTCCACGCAGCTGCAGCTAGAAGACGGTCCTGCAGTCGAACCGTCGGCGCCTCACTACCCCGTGGATGATATCACGGAGAAGAAAAACTGTGAGATACATATGCCAATGGGGAACATATCCTTCATGGTGGCGTCAGGCTATTCTTTACCGAATCAACCTGGAGCAACCTACCATGGTGGTCAGATTCCAGCATCCCATGCTCGTGTCGGGTTGTCAACAATTACGCCGGGATGCCAGTCAATTGAGCTTCATATTCCTGGAGGTGAAGGCGAGAAGACACTGGGAGAAATGGAGCTTGGTATCATCTTGTGGAATAAGAAACACATCGTGTTTCCTAACGCGGCGCCAAGGCCACCGACTCCTCCAGGTACAAATGCACCACCTCCAACAATTACTGAATGTTGCACCACATGTAAGCCTATTTTTAATGGTTTTTTCACTTTCGTACAGAGAGTGCACGACCTCCAATTCCACCCCCCAACGCACCTCCAAGTCCACCCCACAACGAAGATTGGGAGCCCGAGGACGAGAGTCCATCGCCCGTGCACTCCCGTGAGCCGACGGATGCACCCACTACGGGTACGGCAAAGCGGAAGCTGCAGTTCAGAAGAACCGGGACTCCTCCCAAGAAGAGAGAAAGTAAACCCAAGAAAGTCAAGACTCCCCCGAAGTTACCAGGCCTGATGACTCCGGAGGAACTAGACGAGGCCGTGAAAGCCAAAAACAAAGCATGGTTCACACAGTTTCCCCTGAAGCCCCCTCCAGACATCTGGAAGGAAACTCTGAAGAACATACCAAAGTGTAAAATTGAGCGCACCATCAACAACTTATATTATCCTGCACCGCCGCCCCTTTCAGACTATGAACGGTACATTGAAAAGATGCACACCGCACAGATGAAGCAGGCGGAGAAGATGAAGCAGGCGAAGCAGACGAAATGCGGGAAACAAGTTCCCCAGCGCGGACAACAAGAAGCACAGTCAATTGCCTTGCTCAAGGTGTTATCTGACCAGACTTCAGTGTCCGGTCCACGCATGGGCGACGTAGGTTACGCTATTGCTGATGTGGTATATAAATATAAGCCCGAGCACCCTCTGGTCGAAAATCCTAGTGCTCTAACAATCCAACTATGGAATTTACATGTTTGGTGCTTGGAGGCCGCAAGGCAAAAGAGAGACTGTATCATGGCGGCAGTTCAGGATCAACACTACTTCGGAGAGTACGATGTGGAGGTTGGGTTCGATGATTTTTTCCAGATGTACAATCAACGTGCCCTCGACAAAGCTATCCTCGGCTGCTACTGTTTGTAAGTGATTTATTTGTGTAATTTAATTATTTAGTTAAGCTCGCGTTCATTGCCCGTATAATTATCACTCACGACATTCTTTTTGTACGCTACTATGCAGAATGAAGATTCGTGAATGCAGCCTGGCAGGAATCTGGGACTTTGGGTTCATTGACCCGTATTCGTTTCATCAAGAGACAATAGAAAAGTTCAATAAGGATACACCGGATGATTTGCTAAGGCATTTGAAGCGACAAAGTACCAAAAAAGAAATACTTTGGCCCTACGGATTCAAGTGAGTGTTACTGTATTGTACACATTCCATTTTGCTTAGCTGATGTTAAGTGTAATTGATGAGTATGCATGACTGCGTGTGTACACGTGCGCAGGTCCCACTTCATATTGTTCATCATTAGAATCGATCAAGGACAAGTTGAAGTCTGGGACCCGTTAACCTGGTACGCTGAAACATGGAAGAGCGTGCGTCAGATGCTTCAAAGGTATATATATATCGGCCTCTTTCGTTCATCGGCCTCTTTTTCGTTCATTTCCTGATATCAAGTAAGTAATAATTAACTCTTGTATTCATTTTTCTTTGTCGGCCAGGGTTTGGCAAATGTTCATCAAGGAAGAACCCGGTACATGGGCAGACAAGCTCCACTTTCAGATTAACAAAGTAAGTAGTACTACGTACCCTGGTTTCAATACCATTACCATTCTCTTGATTATTACTAATTTGACTGAATTATGTTCTCGTATATAGAGCGTCCCGCAACAACCACCGGGCACTGATTATTGTGGATACTACGTTTGCGAGTACATTCATAGGATTATCAATGAGAAATCTCGTACTTCCAGAAATCTAGAGGTACGTAACCGGATCTTCACAACTTTATTTATGTTTCCATCAATTATGTTTAGTTTAACTTAATTGTTTTCATCTACTTCTTTTAAACCTGCAACGAAAGTGGGCAATGCTCAAACCAATCCAGCGTTGCAAGGAAGTTGCAGAAGAATTGGCATGATTTCTCCTCACGCAAGTCATAGATGAAGGCGGAGAATTTTTCCATCCTATGAACCAATAGCCAGCTCCCTTCTCTATGCAAGTATACAGCTATTGGAAACGAACTTCAAATTATGTAATGATAATCGCTCGAGTACTTCGTGTTACATGTATATATGTACTTTTATTTGGTGCATCAACATTTAACCGCAAACACGGAATCGGAAACACTTAACCGCAAACACGGAATCGGTGTTTCCGGATACGTGTTTCCGATTCCGTGTTCGTAAAAAACAGAACACGGACACACGGAATTGGAAACACGAAATCGGAAATACGGAATCGGAAAGACATAAACGGAAATACGGAACCAGAAACACGTAAACGGAAACCCTGAAAATACGGAACATGGAAAAACCGACATACGGAATCGGAAACCCTGAAAAGAAAATGAAAAAAAAAAGAAAAAAAAGCATCAGGACCGGTTGGTGTTACCAACCGGTTCTAAAGGTCCTCCGCCTGCGCGCACTCTTCTGCGCCCACGTGGAGGCCTTTAGCACCGGTTTGGAAGAGACCGGTTCTAAAGGGGGGGGCCTTTAGTCCCGGATACGTAGCACCGGATGTGTATCCGGGTCCAAAGGCCCTTACCAGCCGGTTCTAATACCCCTTTCTCCACCAGTGTTAGTGAAGAAGGCATTCGTCATCAATACTCTGCCACTTACACCCCTCAACAAAATGGTGTTGCCGAAAGGAAGAATCGCACTCTCTTGGATATGGCAAGGACCATGTTGGCGGAGTACACTTCTCCCCAATATTTATGGGCCGAGGCCATATCCACCGCATGCCACTCCTCCAACCGCCTCTACATCCGCAAAGGCTTGGACCAGACTCCATATGAGATCTTCACCGGCAACAAGCCCAACGTCTCCTACTTCCGTGTATTCGGTTGTAAGTGCTTTTATTTGATCAAGGGTGTTAGGTTGTCTAACTTTCAATCCAAAACTAATGAGGGTATATTTGTTGGTTACGGTGCCGAATCCCACACTTATAGAGTCTTTGACAAAGCCTCACGGATTGTCATAGAATCTTGTAGTGTGGATTTCGAGGAAAATGATGGCTCCCAAGTGGCGCAATTTCATGTTTCTAATGTAGATGTTGAAATACCAAGAATCCATAGGAAGGATGGGTGTGTGATTTTTCCGCCCCATTGAGGGATACCTTATGGCGACTCGAGAAGGACTATGCGCTACTCAAGTTGAGCCCTCCTCTACAATAGAAGAACAAGCCAAGGAGCCAAGTGCTACACCTAACCAAGAACATGTTGAAGACCCTCCTCTTATTGACCAAGTTACTACGCAAGATGCAACCACTCCTATCATTCATGCTAGTCAAGGTCAAGGCCAAGATCAACCATCCTATTCATCCTCTACTCAAGTTGAAGCTAGTGTTGAAGATATTGTTGATGATGATGATGTTGATGATGATGATCAAGGCCAAGTTGGTCAAGATGGGGACCCTAATGATCAAGATGATCAAGTGATCCCTCCGCGCAACAATGCGGAGATCGAAGCCCGTCGTGCTAAAAGGATAATAAGATCTTGGAAGCATATTGATGCCCAAGACAACAAGGTCTTGGAAGATATTCAGGCTAGAAAATCCACAAGAAGGCAATTGGCACATTTTAGTGAGCATCAAGCTCATATCTCTATGGTGGAACCTAAGAAAGTGTTTGAAGCTATTGAGGACTCCGATTGGGTTGAAGCAATGCATGATGAGCTCAATAATTTTGAGTGCAACAAAGTTTGGAGATTGGTTGAGAAGCCCAAAGATTGCCACAATGTTATTGGCACTAGGTGGATTTTCAAGAACAAGCAAGATGAACATGGCATTGTCATAAGGAACAAGGCAAGATTGGTTGCTCAAGGTTACACTCAAGTTGAAGGCATTGACTTTGATGAAACCTATGCACCCGTGGCTCGCCTTGTGTCCATCCGTATCCTCCTTGATTATGCATCTTCGCATAATTTCAAATTGCAACAAATGGATGTCAAAAGTGATTTCTTGAATGGTCCACTAAAAGAGGAGGTATATGTTAAGCAACCTCCAGGGTTCGAGAATCTCAACTTTCCTAACCATGTCTACAAACTTGACAAGGCTCTCTATGGTCTCAAACAAGCACCTCGTTCTTGGTATGAGCACCTTAGGGAGTTGTTAGATGACCGTGGTTTCGAAGTTGGGAAGATTGACCCCACTCTCTTCACCAAGAGAGTAAAGGGAGAGCTTTTCATATGCAAACTATATGTGGACGATATCATATTTGGCTCAACTAACCAAGCTTTCAATAATTAGTTCTCTAAGCTTATGACTGACAGGTTCGAGATGTATATGATGGGAGAGCTTAAATTCTTTTTTTGGTTTTGAGATCAAGCAATTGGATCGTGGAACTTTCATTTATCAAGCCAAGTATACCCAAGATATGATTAAGAGGTTTAACTTCCAAAATGCAAAGATCAAGTCTTCTCCCATGCAAGTCAAGTGTCATCTATCACGTAACCCGAAGGGTAAAGATGTGGACTAAAAGCTGTATCGTTCTATGATTGGAATTTTCTCTATCTTTGTGCATCAAGGC